>JAJOOE010022169.1:0-13966 GCA_036250405.1 Solanum raphanifolium | reverse complement strand
TTGTATATCAACAACTTTTGTATTTTATGTGCTCACTTTACCATTCAAATTAAAATTGGTATTTTACTTTCATAGTGAAAACTAAAAATTGTATTCCAATGATCAAAATTGTATTACATAACTGCCAAATATATTTTTCTTTTATTCGTATTACAAAAATATTATTCATTGCATCACAATATAATCTAATCATTACATATGAATACGTTTAAAGAAAGATACAAGATTCTGATAAAAGAATAGCATACATAATAAAAATAATACAATCTGTTGAGGAATTAATGATACAATATTCTAAAAAAAATACAAATTGACTGTGAAAGAAATATGATACATCTATGTTTAAGAAATACAAATCAATTTGGCATACCAACTGAAAGGACTACAAACTAAAAAAAATTATAATGTTCTTAATAAAAATATAAATGTTGAGTAAAAGAAAAACAATTGACAAACAAAAATTAATATGAATAAAATTTTTGCAACCTTCTTCTCCATTCTCTCATTCTTTGCAACCTTCTTCTCGGATTCTCTCCTTTTTTCTTCTTCTTCTTCACGAAAGTTGATTTTGGTTCTAAAATCTGATCCGTTGAAGCCATGGTTGGATATAAAAAAACGCGATTTAATCAAAATTCATTTCAACAGAAATTGAGTATTACCAATGAAAATTTAAAAATTGATATTAGAAATTTGATGAACAAGTGGAATGAGTTCTTTGTGTTTTTTTTTTTTGAATTTGTATTTAGTTTTGAGTTTTTGTAACTGATGAGACTTTTAAGCAATTGTTCCTTTTTTTTTAAATTTCTCTCCCCTAAATTTCTCCTTTCTATTATTTAATAATTGTATTCTTTAAATAAAACAAATAATAAAAACTTAAATAAGATACATATTAAACTAAAATTCTGACATTTTTACTAAATATTAAAAGTATTGACAATGAATCCTATTAAATGTTAAAATATTGACATTTTGAAAAATTTCTCTTTTTTAAATCCAAGCAACGTAATCTAAAAACATAGAAGTATTAGGTTGCACAAATTATTTTGCTCTTATTTTAACCATCCAAAGTTCTAAATTCATAGCCCAGAGAGTGCGAATGAATTCAATAATGGGCCTAATGGCCACATAGTGACTGCTATTTAAGACATAGTCGAAATATATAAAACTTTTTTATGAGTTAATTGCTTCAAAGTTAACTTTAAACTTACGAAATTTAAGTTGAAAAAAAATTGTGTTTGGAGTGTAAGTCAAAAGTATTCACTTTTACTTTAACTCGAGTATTATTCATGGCAAAAGGAATATCAAAATGAATAAAAGCTAAATGTTTCTTAGTGCCAAGACTTCGATAAGCTAATATCCATTGTTACATAAACCAAAACAAGTTGGCAAGGTTGTTTTTATATGTTTCTCATCAAATTGAGACCAATTTATCATTCAAAATTTAGCATTGTGTTCTTTTTCTATTAGATACATAATTTTATTATTCAACATAAATAAGAGAAAGGTTCATTTTTGTCTGAAACTTACATTATATCAATTATAAATTATATAATAATAACAACAACAATATATCCACGGTAAATTCCATAGTTACGTTAACCAAAACAAGTTGACAAGTTTGCTTTTATATGTTTCTGGTTAAATTAAGACCAATTTTTCATTCAAAATCAGTGCTACTTTTCTTAAACTATTAGATATATAAATTTGTTTGACATAAAGAATTGGGAGGAGCATTTTTGTCTGAAACTAAATAACAACAACAACATTCCTTCTTTACCCTCGAATTCAAATATGTGGGCGCAAAATGCTATCCCGCTTTATTGTTATGCAGTAATAGAATCCTACTTATGCTGCTTCGGCGGCACTTAGCACATTGTACTACCTCCATTGTGCATTCTGTGTAACATCAAGAAAAGAGAAAACTCATACTACCGCGGAGAGGTCGTCTCCCAATACACTGTAATTCAATAAGCAGAATCTGGAAGAAGTAAAGTATAATTTTTCCATATTTCATATAAGAGGCTATTTTTGAAAAACCGAGTAGAATTGGCTAGCAACTTAATTGCTCCATTCAATGTGGATGGGTTAGAACTTGCAAACAAGTCATCAACCAAATACCCATTTTGCTTGCTCTAAAGTCTCAATGGTTCTGGAAAGGATAGAATCTTCTGGAAACTCCTCACTCTATCAATAATACTTCCAAAAAAAAATGCAAAATATTAAGCCCTAGTCTCTCTTTGTATACTTCGCCAAACTTGTCACTCTTTTCATTCCAAACTCACCCAATCCCCTTATCCACTCACAATATCATAGCAGCTCTCTAAAACCCTTTTCTTCTTCTTCTCTGCAATGGCTTCTGCTAATGCTATTTCCACTGCTTCTATTATCCCTTCTCCTTCTAAACAGGTATGTTCTTTTTTCACCATTTCTTGATATGGGTGTTCCTTGTTTCATGTCTTGTTAGTTCTTCTGTGTGTTGTTTGGGGCTTTTACTGATATGGGTTATCCTAATTTGAGTATGTTTTAGTGTAAAGTATGCTTTTTTATACCATTTCTTGATATGGGTGTTCCTGTTTCCTGTCTATTTCGCAATTCTGTGTGGTGTTTGTGCGTTTTCGTGGTATGGGTCAGCATAATTTGAGTATCTTTTAGTGTAAAGTATGTTTTCTTATACCATTTCTTGATATGGGTGCTCCTGTTTTCTGTCTATTTTCGCAATTCTGTTGTTGTTTGTGAGTTTCCCTGATATGGGTCATCATAATTTGAGTATGTTTTACTATAGAGTATGCATTTTTATACCATTTGTTGATGTGGGTTATCTTGTTTTGGGTCGTGTTTGCTATTATGTGTGCTGTTTGTGCCTTCTGCTGACACGGGTCATCCTAATTGTGAGTATCATTTACTATAAAGTACTCTTTTTTATACCATTTATTGATATGGGTTGTCTTGTTTTGGGTTGTGTTTGCTAGTATGTATACTCTTTGTACCTTTGGTTGGTCTTTGTACAATTGCTTGATATAGTCCATTTAGCATTGACTCCTTCGCTGTTGTTTACTGTGTGGTAAATTTGGGTTGCTTATTTGTTTATTTATTTGGCTTTTTGATGCAGGGCGGTTTGAAGAATAGGAAGGTCAGCCAATTGCAGGGACAGAAATTTGGCAACAAGGGTGCAAAGAACCGGTTTGTAGTCAAGGCCTGTGCTAAAGAAATTGCCTTTGACCAGAAATCTAGGAGTGCCCTGCAGGCTGGTATCGACAAGCTTGCTGATGCTGTTGGCCTGACTCTTGGTCCAAGGGGTATGTTTCTGCTGCCTCCTCTTTGTCCTTGCTATATTTTGCAGCACTTCTGATTGAACTTTTGGTTTTTATTGCATATTCGAATCATTGAATGATCAATTGTGAGTATTCAGGCCATTTACTTTTTCTTGTGAAATGAAAATGAAGCAAATTGGTGGCCTGAAACTGTGGAGTTATATTTTAGCTCTCTTTGTATGTTATGTTTATTTAGTTCTGATTTCTTTAGAGCCAAAGTAGATAAGATTGAGGCGGGTGATGTTGTCAGCTGTGACAGAATTAAAGGCAAATGTTGTTTTTGATTTAAAGAAATCGTGGTGGATCCAGTCAATTATCTAGTGCACTTGAATATATTTCATTTTGTACGAACATTGACTGATTATTTCTGTAGTATATGTATGTTGAATGTGATAGAATGCCTGATTACTGCTTAGCATTACTGTGCTGTGTCTGAATTTCTTGTCCCAAGTGGTGCAATACATCAGTGGAACATTTTGAATGCTCTACTTCTATGCTTCTGTTTCTTTTAGCTGTGGTTTAACTACCTAACTACCTTGGACTGTGATTTCATGCTATGCTTGGTTGATTTTCAATAATCGATCCACTTGTTTGATTGAGGCTGTCACTATGCTTCTTATGATTGGTTGAAGTCCTGAAGTCCTGAAGTCCTTTTTACTTTCCTGCAGGAAGGAATGTAGTGTTGGATGAATATGGCACCCCTAAGGTGGTTAACGATGGAGTTACAATTGCTCGTGCCATCGAGCTACCTGATGCTATGGAGAATGCTGGGGCTGCCCTTATCAGGGAGGTTAGTTCTTTCTGTCAATTCTTACTACTTGAGATCACAGTAATTTTGTCCTCTATATGTATTCCTTTATGTGCATTATTTGCTACATATGTTGAACTTATCTTCCTTTTCTTATTTTCAAATGCATACTGAAGGTTGCAAGCAAAACCAATGATTCAGCTGGTGATGGAACCACAACTGCATCTGTTCTTGCTCGGGAAATCATTAAACTCGGTCTGCTGAGTGTTACATCTGGTGCAAATCCAGTGTCTTTAAAGAGGGGCATTGACAAAACTGTACTGGGTTTGATTGAAGAACTAGAAAAGAAGGCTAGACCTGTTAAAGGTCGTGACGACATCAAAGGTAATATATTTTGATGCTTTTCTTTGAGGACTCTATAGGTCATTCATCTGATGTGACAAGCTGATGATTGGTTTTTTGAATGGTTTCTTCCACCAGCTATTGCTTCAATCTCTGCTGGAAATGATGAAAGTATTGGTACCATGATTGCGGATGCAATTGACAAAGTTGGTCCGGATGGTGTGTTGTCCATTGAGTCATCCTCCTCCTTAGAGACAACTGTTCATGTTGAAGAAGGAATGGAGGTTCGTTATGACTTATATTCTTTACGGTGTCTTGTCTCTTAAGGTTAGCTTCCATCTTTTATTGACAACTTTTACTTCATTCATTGCAGATTGATAGAGGATATATTTCCCCACAATTTGTCACCAACTCTGAGAAATTAATTGCTGAATTTGAGAATGCTAGAGTCTTGGTTACTGATCAGAAGATCTCTGCTATCAAGGATATTATCCCTCTATTAGAAAAGACAACTCAATTACGCGCCCCTCTCCTCATTATTGCCGAGGATATCACTGGGGAAGCTCTGGCCACTCTTGTTGTGAACAAGTTGCGGGGTATACTGAATGTTGCTGCCATCAAAGCTCCTGGATTTGGTGAAAGGAGAAAGGCTCTTCTGCAAGATATTGCCATTGTGACAGGTTCTCAAACTCACTTAACTGAACTCTCTTCAAAGAAATATTAATGATAGTGTAGAGTACACTAGTCTCCTGGATCTCCTTTGTTCCTTTGTCAGTCATAAGATAGAGGAGCTTGTCTAACATATATCCCGTTTCTGGCATTGATGTTTGGACTTCAAAATTAATAGAAACAAGCTTAACCTGAAAAAAAACAGAGTGAAGCAATCTTTGTGTGTGTGTGTGTGTGTGTTGTGTATACAGCGAGAGAGATCAATGCTGATCTGGACATACAAACTCATTTTTCGTTCTTTTTATCCTGATTAATGTAGAGTGATAAAGAAACCAGTGTTATCTTCAGATGCTGAGTCCAAAGTTTGTTTCCTTGAATCCTTATGTTCATCTTGGTCCTAGTTAATAGAAACAAAAAAAAAAATTGTAAGAAAGATGATGAAGAAAATTTACATGTTTCTTCAAAAGTTTTGAGTTTGAGCCTGAAGGATAGAGAGAGAGAATTGGGAGTTTCACTCATTTTGGTTGGCCTACTCGAGTGGAACACTCCCTTTGATGAGCCTACTTGAAAAAACGAAAACATGGTAATACTGGTAAAACTATTTATTATCAAAGTACATGCATTATGGAACGATAATTATTTTGGAACGGAATCTAAGCATATTAGCAGAACTTTTGTAAGCTTATTTAGTGTGTCAATAATTTTCTAAAATAGGGGAAATTGTGGACTTGGTAATAATATTGTAGAAGTTGTTAATTGTCATGCTTGAGCTTGATCTAGAAACAAGAAATCTTATTTCTCTTCTTTTCGTCCTGATAAAGATGGGTTGTTAAGGGAAACATTGTTACCCTGAGAGACCTCCTAAGTTTGTTTCCTTGGATCCCTAGCGTTCATCCTGGTGTTAGTTTAGCCGTTTCTTTTTAAGCAGACATAATCATGGATACTGTTCACTGTACACTCCATTTGTGATACCTTGCATGGATTATTTTCAGTCCTCAAATGCATCTACCTAAGACTGAGCATTTCCTTACCATAAAGTTGTCATGTTATATCAGGAGCTGAGTACCAGGCAACTGATTTGGGCCTGCTCGTTGAGAATACCCCAGTTGAAGCACTTGGAATTGCCAGAAAGGTGACAATTACCAAGGACTCAACAACCATCATCGCTGATGCAGCATCAAAGGATGAGATACAATCTAGGATTGCTCAGCTTAAAAAGGAGCTGTTTGAGACGGACTCAGTGTATGACTCCGAGAAACTTGCTGAGAGAATTGCCAAGCTTTCTGGGGGTGTTGCCGTCATAAAGGTTGGAGCTGCAACAGAAGCCGAGCTTGAAGACCGCAAGCTTCGTATTGAGGATGCAAAGAATGCAACTTTTGCTGCAATTGAAGAGGGAATAGTACCTGGTGGTGGTGCTGCTTTTGTTCATTTATCAACTTATGTCCCTGCCATTAAGGAGAAGATTGAAGACCCAGATGAAAGATTGGGAGCTGACATCATTCAGAAGGTAAAGAATGCTCAAATATCAATATCTAAATTTATTTCGTTTTATTTTATATGATATTGTTTGACTGGACAAACCAAAAGTACCATTACAACATGTGCTTTCAAAGGCGCAATGACATTTTCATGTCTATAAGAGCATGCCACATTGGAGAAGCATAACAGATACCAAGTATAGAAGGATGTTTTCTTGGGAATAAACTTGAAAAAAAGTGTGTCCTGAATGTACTAGGGGAATTAAGTGTTCTTTTTTGGTGGTGTGTTTGTGTATGGTGGGCTTCTGTTAATCCTTTGTTGATTTTCAATTCGGGCATGCAGGCAATAGTAGCCCCAGCATCTTTGATTGCCCAAAATGCTGGAGTTGAAGGAGAAGTAGTCGTGGAGAAGGTGAAGGAAGCCGAATGGGAGATGGGTTATAACGCGATGACAGACATATATGAGAATCTCGTGGACGCTGGAGTCATTGATCCAGCCAAGGTGATAAGATGTGCCTTGCAGAATTCAGCATCAGTTGCAGGAATGGTTCTGACTACACAAGCCATAGTGGTCGAGAAGGCAAAGCCTAAGGTGGCTGCACCTGCTGCTCCACAAGGACTTCAAGTGTGATCGATATGACAATCTTTGCTAGGAAATTTTGTTGGTGTTGAGATGAACATTGACGTGGGGCTGGCTTGTTCGGGACAAGGTTAGTGTAGAACTCTACATGAGCGTATTGTTATTTTTAGCTTGCTTTTAGCCCTCACAGTTAGAACTTGTATTGATTGAATAACATCGTTGCTCGTTCTGGGAAAAACATAAAGGCAAATGTCTGTCCTTTAGAACGGATAATAGTCTATTAGTTATTCATTTTCTTTACCTTTTCAGTTCGTGGATAGTCTTCGCTCCATCTGTTGGTCTTTAAACATTCTGCATTCTGGGGCTCCGGTGCCGTGTGCACCGATATGTTATGTTCTGTGTTATTGTTTTGCTACTCTTAAAAGAAATAACGTCGAATAATCAAGAATATCTGAATCAAATCGAGTGCCTCGTCATATTTAGCCCTTCCTGCACTTAGAATCAGGTGTACTTTATCGTTCAATTTCGGAGAAAAAGCCACAGTTTTTTTTTAACTTCGTAAAGAATTCCATTCTCTCCCCCTTGTTGCGAATAAAAAAAATGGAATGAAATATTAGTTAGCTTTGTTCGTGGAGGAATCAGACTTTTGATGGACCAACCTTCTCTTGTGTGCCGTTTTACCTCGAAAGGAAAATGAGCTTTGCTTCTTTCTCGATTTTCATGTTAGGTACAATATTGCTGTTATAGAGATGTTTGATTTTATTTTTATATAATATATAAATGACAATTCGAAGTCCAAGGTCGACTTATACATCCTCTGGGTGCAGAAAAAATTCAATTCGATCATGCGGGGATTGTCAAGTCTAACTTCATATCTAAGATTTGACATTTGAATAGGAGTAAGAATTTAAGTTTTTATAGATTTGAAGTTTGGGACTATCAAGTCTAACTTTTAATGTAATTTAAATAGCACACGTAAAATCGATTATCTAGTGCAAATCTCCTACCATTCGATTACACCATCTACTAAAACTTCTGACTTGAATACTCAATTTATTTCTTTTGGTTTATAGTAGGAGAAATACTATCATGTATATCATTTTTATTTATTTATATTTTTAAAATATTATATATATAACCATTATGATGAGTTTTCTATTATAAATTGAGGACGATACACTTAGATACATGTATTTTTGCTATTAGATTCACCAAAATAGGGAGAGAGGCGAGCGAGATTGTTATATATCTCAGATACATGCAAATCACATTAGATTAGTGTTTTCAAAAATGTTTTTGGGGCAAGTCTCGGGGAGGGGCGTACCACGAACGCTCCGGGTCATAAATTAAAGACGTAGATCCATAATGCGTAAGTTCTAAAATTTGAGGAGTAAGCCTCGAGCATAAAACATAAGTCCTGAGTGTAAAAATGTAGGCCCGGGTGTTTTTAATTTATTTTTTGAACCTTTTTTGCTTTAAATCATATTTTTTTATTATTGGAGTAATGATATTTCTCAAATAGTAATTATAATACTTTTTTTCTTCATAATTGATTATTAATACTTATCTCAAATAAAAATCATAATATAATTTATATATATTATAGGTTATTTATAAAAGAAATATCTATAAAATCATTGAAATGTTTACTTTTGCCTATTTTATTAGTAATAAAACTATAAAATTGAATATACATGAGACTACGCCGTGTAGATCCATGGGACTTAGGCCCCGTGTCTCGGGGCTTACGCCTCGCCCCGTACTGCATAAAACGCCTTGCCTCACGTCCCCGCTTTTTAAAACACTGCACTTGCTAAATACTAATGTATATGTATGTATATGGAGTGAGTCACATGTATCTGGGATACCAGATACATAGGAGATGAGAGAGGCAAGCGAGAGTGTTATGTATCCCTGATACATGTGAATCAACTTGTATACAATGTATATAGAGAAAATAACATCTAATTTGACCTCATGTATTCCGAGATACATATATTTGGATGTATCAAAAATTAATACGATACGTAATATTATAAATTAGAGTATATCTAAGTGATTAGTTCATTAATTAGTGAAAATTTATAAATTAGAGTATATCTGTGTAATTAATCCATTAACTAGTGAGATTTAGGTAAGTTTTTTCATTATAGTAGTATGCTCATGAATTAACTAATTTATGATTAAACATAATAAAGACCAGGTGAACATATACTTGAGGGAATGTTATTTTGCTTTTTAGTCGTTACTATAAGATTATTTTAGGGTCTTTCCTTTTCATTTAATTAAAAAGGGAAATTTTCGTAAATAGTCATTATGATATTTAAGTTTGACTATATTATTTTTTGGGCATACATGTAGAATTTGAAACAAAAATGTTATATTGTATAAAATTTATGAACTCATAATCAAATCTACATTATTAAAATATATTCAGTATGGAAAGATAGGTATAGGTGACCTTACCACGTGGAGATATTGCTTTCCAGTAGATTCTCGACTCAAGAAAATCATGTTTTTTAAAATACTACAATTATCGGCAATTCCTTTTTTTATATATGAAAAGCTAGATTAGTGATATGTCAAAAGAAAGAACTCACTATAAATCACAATCTAATCTAGATTTTGTTTTTCAAAATATATGATTACTAAAGGTAAATAGTATATGTGACTATATACGAATATAGGCATGCGGTCCCAAATGTTTTTTATGGTATTTTTCCATTGGATTCATACAAAATAAAGCAAGAAAAAATAAATTTTAAAAAAAATCTAAATTGTATGTAATAATAGAATCCACTATAGTAGAAACATTGAACCACAAACAATTATTTTTTTGTTTTAATTTGTTCGTTTTATTTTTTGTTTCATTTTAATACATTTTACATATTTAAAAATTTCATGTCGAATCAAAATTGATTAAATAAATTGAAATAAAGAAAGTAATATAATTATGTTGGAGTGATAAATATTTTTTAATTTTTTAAGATATCTCTCGAGTTCAAGCGTGATGTGTGTGAAGTCGTTTTTACTTTTTAGAAAAGTTTATTCTCAATACTTACCAACATAAATTTAAATTTAATCGAGTATCAATAATAATAATAATAATAATAAAAAGCCATGGACCATTAATAAATTAATTGGGGCTGGGAATTAGTAAAGCACAGATTCCCACTGCATTGATTTCTCATCCGTCAGTATCAATCCTGTAATTATTTAAGAGCTAGTGAAAGTGAAAGGATTTTTTTTTTCATTGTTGTCTGATATTTATATCGAAGCTTGACTATTTCAATAGAGTGTCGATTAATTTAAATTTGCACTGTGTTATCGCTCATAGTAAATAAATAGCGAGGCTTCATACCCTTCTCTATGAACTCTAGAAAATCGAGACGTCAAATAATGTACAAATGGCTTTATGGACGACCATCTCTCCATAATAGACCCAGACTAGCCTAAAATTTTTCGTTTTTAGTATTCTTTATGGACAAAGGTGACTTACCTTTTACATATGGGTCAACGAGAAAATAGAAATATCGACATAATCAAAGTTTTTCTTGATTCAAGATGGGTTGGTTCAAGATTGGTCGAATCAAATTGTATATTTTGATTAGTTTTTTGGGGGATGAATTTTGGAGAATAATTAAGTTATTCTAAATATTAATTTTCAAGGTTGTTTTTTTTAAAAAAAAAAAATACGTTCTTCGTGTATTTTAGTGTGTATTTTCTTGGTGATATTTACTACTACCTCTGTCTCTAATTACTTGTCCACTTTTCATTTTTTAGTTGTCTCTAATTATTTGTCCATTTTGACAAATCAAGAAAGGACAATTTTTTTACCTATTATACCCTCAATTAATTACATTGAAAAATGTAGAACTTCTTGAAAACCTTAGTTTTTAATTCATCCACTTCATAATTAATAGGGGTAAAATGGTAAACTCACTATGTCAATAATTATTTTTTTAATAGGTGTACTAATTTAAAAGTGGACAAGTAATTAGGGACAGAGGGGAGTAAGTTTTATTAACCAAAATAAGATCTTGTGTTGGGTACACTAATTTGTACGAGAAATTAGGATGATAACTTCTTGTATTATCTACTAAGATATCTTATTAAAATATTTTTTTACTAATTTTTTTTAGTGTATTTCCTAATATTGAGTAGGGAGATATGATCGATATTTGGTATGTCACATTCAATCTTTCTTCGTAAAGCAGAATTTTTTCAAGGTTATTTTTATTGAATTTAACTTCATTTTCATATCAACAGATAAAGTTTGTTCTAGAAAAATATGGTCTCTTCGAGTCATTTACAAATTAAATATAAAAAAAATAATCATTTCAAATTTTTTATGTGTAAAATAAAAGTTTCTCTTAGAAAACACATAAAAATAAAAATAAGTTTGTATACAACACCAAATCTCCATAATCTTGAATTATTGATGGAAAGTTAAGAGTAAAACTTTTTTTTAAAATTCAATTTGAATAATACACTAGTAATTATATATTATATAATTAATAAATACACATACTTTTTATGCCATTAACATTTTAAAATAAAAATGCATTGATTCGTTGCTTTATTCATCAATATATGCAGGCAGTGGTATCTATGAACTACATACATTATACTACAATACAAGAATATTAAAAACAGGGAAAAAAAAGTATATATATATATAAAAGTGTCATTACATTGTACAATGAAGGGTCTGCTCCATCCCGAGTGCGATCCGAATATATAAATGAAATTTAGGTATGGAGAAGATTATGTTGGGAGCGTCACTCATAAATAGACCTTGCATTGTGCGATTTGAATTTAGTACGGACTTCAATACGGGCTCTAGACACTAGGTTGAGAAATCAACAAAAATAAAAATTGCCCATTACATTGAATAAATAAAATAAAGTACTAAAAAAAAGTGCTTTTACTCAAATTGCACACTAGTAGTAAAGAAAATGATACTTTCCTTGTACATACAGCTGGGATATTCTTTTCTATTATTATTGTTGTTATTATTATTATTATTATTATTGTTGTTGTTGTTGTTGTAATAAAAGAATCCCATAATTTATTATATTTATTTTATTTTAAAAAAAGAATAAGAGAAAAAGCACCCCAATTTTTAAAATGAATTTGTTTGAAGAGTGTGAAGGCATATTCCCTTTTTCTTCTTCTTGCAGGATCTCTAATAATTGATTAATTAGAAAAAGTTTCTTGCTCTTATTATATCTCCACGTTTGATTTATCTCTGTTTTTTTTGCAAATAAATAAATAAATAATAATAATAATAAAAAAGAAGAAGTTATTATTGTTCTTGTTTATATGGGGGGGAAGTAAAAACTAAAAGGGTTTCAACAAGTTGTTTAAACACGTTATTCAGAATCATATTCTAAAATTATGTTTTTTTTTTTAAATGTATATGTTCACATTATTATTCAACTCCTTTTAATTTTTGAAATTTAATTAGTTGAACATATATAGTATTCAAGGGAAGATTGAATTCTTATTACCTACTAGTATTAACTTTCTCTAAAAGTTTTTTTTCGGAATGCAATTTCCGGGGTTCAGTTATAGGAACAAAAGGAGACTCTAACTCAATTCGATAACATATTTTAAGACATCTTTTTTCTAATAATATTATTCGTATTTGACTAGTGTTTTTAAACGTTTCGTGATTAAATTGATAAATAACACTTTCGATTCTATTTATAATTTCTTTTAGAAACCATTCTATTTTTAAATTTTGAAAACATTCTATTTAATTTTTTTCTGAATCTGATTCTACGTGAAATAGTTCACAATATTTTGACTTGAGATGTCATTTTTGTTATTTTCTAAACCACTAATATTGTCCCAATTATATGCTGAAAATGACATAAATTAGCTTTTTGGCTTATGATGTTTGGTGAAAAGAACAATTTGACTATAAATTTTGATATGAAAATCAAGAGACAGTTCAACAATTATGGAACGTGAAGAGAATCCCCCAATAAGATGGATTAATATTGGGGTTCGCCATAGAGAATGTGATACGATAGAAGAGTACGTTTCACCGCGTAAGATTATCAAATCGAAAAAGTATCAGAATCATTAATAAAAAACTTTTGTTATATACCGCTCATCTCATTAGACCATATTGTTGTCAAAACTTTTAAAAAAGCTTTTTCATTGCATAGGATTGTCAAATCGAGAAAGTTTAAGATCAGATGATAAAAACATTTATTATAGAGCAACTTTCACATATAGCAAACAAAAAAAATCATATTTGTATGCTATAGCAAAGTTTGCATAATTGCGCTCCATAACAAACATATATATGTATAATTCGCTATACATATACAATTGAAAGCTATGTCTATTTCGCTATACATATATACAAAAAGAAGTAATTGTATAATTCATTGGCTCCTCTTCAGATTTGTATAATTTCGCTGGCAGGCCATTTGTATAAATTGTTGTTAGCCTCTCGTTTGTATAAATCGTTGACAAAAATATTTATATATCAAAAATCACTCTCTCTTTCGCTTTATACAAACATAAATTATACATTATACAAACATAAATTATACATTATATTTGTATAATCTGTGTTTGTATAAAACGAGAAAGAGAGTGGCAAAAGAGAACTGGGAAGGGGAATATTTGTATTGTATAATTATAAGTGTCTAAGACAAATGTATATGTATTTGCATGTGTATATACAATTTTCTTTCGCTTTATACAAACATAAATTATACATTATACAAACATAAATTTTACATTATATTGTATAATCTGTGTTTGTATAAAACGAGAAAGAGAGAAAGGCAAAAGAGAACTGGGTAGGGGAATATTT
>JAJOOE010022168.1:0-10705 GCA_036250405.1 Solanum raphanifolium | reverse complement strand
TATATATATATATATATATATATATATATATATATATATATATATATGTGATATAGTATAAATTATCATATCTTATGTTAGAAGGCAATTTAAATAAGAGAAACTTTCACATATAGCAACTCAAAAATAGCTTAATTACTCTTCATAGCTATAGTTTGATAATTACAATTTGTAACTACATGTCATAGGGAGGAGAGAGGCGAGCAAGACTGGGAGAGAGAGGAGAGAGACGAGCGAGAGAGGGCAATTAAGAGTGGGAGAGAGGTGAATTGTATATGTATATCGATTAGATAACTGTATATTATACATATGTATTTGTATATATGACAAGCGAGATTGGGAGAGGGAGGAGAGAGGCGAGCGATATTGGGAGAGGAAGGAGAGAGGCGAGCGAGATTGGGAGAGGGAGGAGAGAGGCGAGAGATAGAGTGCAGAGAGTGGGAGAGAGGTGAATTGTATATGTATATCGGTTAGATAATTGTATATTATACATATGCATTTGTATAAATGGCAAGCGAGATTGGGAGAGGGAGGAGAGAGACGAGCGAGAGAGGGCAGAGAGTGGGAGAGAGGTGAATTGTATATGTATATCGGTTAGATAATTGTATATTATACATATGTATTTGTATATTCTGACGAATTATACATATACAAACGTGGCTAATTATACAAACTTGAAGTCAGCCCACGTAATTAATGTATAATGTTAGTCACGAGTGATAATTATAACAAACTATAGCTATGATGAGTAATTAAGTAGTATAAGTTTGCTTAACCGCGTAATTTTCCCAATAAATAATTATTAGACTAACGTGACTTGTTCGACTTGTTCGATTTTTTCTATTTAAATACGTTGACTCCATGGAGTCTTCTTCTTTTAGCCTTTTCAAGGAAACATCGTGCATAGGAATTTCTTATTTTTTTTACAAGAGTGTGTCCAATTGCGGAGAATGGGAACTACTCCAATAAAGGGGGCGTAAACTTCAATTGCCGACATGCTTATTGGGTCGTTCCGCCAATCACTCAAGTACTATAAAAAGCCACCGCACATATGTGGTGTATATAAAATGTTTGTGCTTTTATTAATTGAAGGACTCGTTTCGTTGGAAATAAATTATCTCAAAATAATTAATTTTGGATGAGTTATTTCACTTTATGTATGAGATAACTTATTTTATTATTATAATAATTAAAAATGGGATAAAATATTCTTATATTTTATAACATAATTATTATATCTTATATCTCACACCAAAAGATTTCTAAAAGTATAACAACCATGTTTTGTTAAAATTTAAAATTTTAAAGACAATTATGACGCTTTTCGTTATTAATGTGAAAAACGTATACTCCATCTATTTCAAAGAATCTCTTACTTTTATTTGTAGTCTATTAAAAAATAACTACTTTTTTTATTTGATACTCCCCTATTTTATATGACTTACTTTTCTTTTTAGTCAGTCCCAAAAAGAATGACACATTTTCATATTAAGTAACAATTTAAATATGAAATGTCTATTTTACCCTTAATAAAATGATTTACAGCCACACAAATTTCTATCATTCATTTTGGACCACATGTTTTAAAAGTCTTCCTTTCTTTCTTAAACTCTGTGCCGAGTCAAACTACCTCATATAAAATGGGACAGAGGAAGTAATTCTTTAACTTTCACATGACATGTTTAAGATCACAAAATTAAATGATATTTTAATACAACTACCATAATTAAAAGTATTACACATTTATTTTCTAAACTTTATATCAAATAAATTGAAATCGAGGCCAAACAACCAAAAGTAAAGTTTGAGAAAGTGTGTGGAACCATAAAAAAAAATTGCAGATAGTGATAGGTATTTTATCTCAAGTTTCAAGTCCTAAATACGAAATCACTTTAGTAAAAAGTATTTTACTTCTCAAACTAAGAAGGTATTTAGATGGACTTAAAAGTTGATCAAACCTATTTTTTAGGTCAGTTTTTTATTTCTAAAAGTTTTTGGCAATATATAAAAATAACTTAAAATAAGTAAAAAATGACTTCAAATAAGTTAGAAAATGTTTGACAAGTTAAAAAATAATTTAAATAAATTAAAAAATGACTTAAAATAAGTTAAAAATTAAAATATAGTTTTCCCTACCTTTTATAAACTATTTTTTCTAAAAAAATAAATCCAAATGGGTTAGACGAAATGTAAAAGCGCGTGGGCTAGCATTACAGATTGCGCATTGTGGAAAAAATCAAAATGATACGAATCCGAAGATGACCTCATGTACCTGACGTCATGAAATTTGTGAATGGAGGGACGGACGCATTTATATTCTCATTCAGCAGTAGGCAGCAAAACCAGCCAGGGAGGAAAAATACACATAGAAAACATTGACATAACAGATCGAATACACATTATATTATATTAATGAGAGAATAAAGAGAAGTAATTGCACTAGCCGGCTTGAATGCTACTTATGGACGGAGAAAAGAAGAGGAAGAGAACAGCAATCGGCGCCGGAGATTGGAGTAAGGATGAGGTAGAAGCTACTGTGAAGGAGGAGGAGCCGCCGTCAGAGGCGGAGGTTGACGAGTTCTTCGCGATCTTACGGAGGATGCATGTGGCGGTCAAATATCTCCAGAGAAATGCTCAGATTCGGCCGGAAAACCTTAAAGCATCGCCGGCCGGTGCTAACGGTGTCGCAGTTGGACAGAAGAGAGAACGGGGGATCGTGAGAAAACGTGATTTGGACCTCAACACTCTGCCGGACGGCGGAGACTAATTAACGCAGTTTAAGCATAGGTTAATTACAGAAATGCACCCTTAATTATCGTAGAGTCTTAAGATTGATCTGATGTACAGATTAATTAATTAAAGCCTCTTTTTATATATATTTCTCCGGTAAACGGTTTGCTCTTTGTGATTTTCTTTAATAAATTTAATTTAATTTATTTTATCATTACATGTTTCATGCTTGCAGCGCATACATAATCTTTTCATACCATTTGATTTCTTTGGAATATGTTATTATAATTTATAAGTGTATAATTTTTAGATATATAAACTTTCATTTCTAAATTTAAAATCAAAAATAAAAAATTTGACTCTCAAACCGAACCGCATGACAAAGTAATATGATCAGAAATTGAGTTCTACAATAAAAACCAACCGTGGAAGTTACAAATTGAGTTCTTTTCATGTGGAATTCAATAGTTTAGAATATATATTATGAAAAGGGGTTTAAAATATAATTTAAGTAAACGGAAGAGCTTTTGACCAAAAACATGCATAAATTATATCCGATTTAAATTACAATCTTAAATTATTATTTTTAACAGAAAACATCCTTCAATTATTTAAAATTTGATAACTTTCATCATTTTGTTCAAATTTGTCAAAAATTAACAAATTCTTCACAAAAAACATGTACGATTCACACTATTCTCAACAAAACTCCTTAAATCACCCAATAAACCTATTATGTTCTTTCTTCTAAAATAATATTGTGAATTTTTTTAGCAATAACGTTTTAAATTGTCTTCCTTTTAATTAGCAATTTTGTTTTTATTTACTTTTCATTTGATTTAATATCAAAGAATTATCAGTTGAAATGTTTTCTTCTCACTGAATCTGTAAAAAGTGGTGTCGATCGGAGATTTTTACTTCTAATAATGAAAAACGAAACCCGTGTACTAGAGATCAAAATCAACTAAATCTTGATTACCTCAACTATCAATTTGCCCCAAAAAATTATTGATCTAATGATTTTGACTTTGCAAGGTGCAGATGGTGTGAAATTAAACTCCAACTCCACTCAGTTGGTAAAGGAGAAGAGCAAATCATGTCTCCTCGTAGACTCACATCGTTCTAACATTGTTTTTTTTAATAGCAAAAAGGGTTTCAAAAAAAATATTTTTTATTTTGGAAGCTTTTTCCAACATGTAATAAATTATAGAATTTTTTTTTGAGTATAGTATGAATTGCATATGTTTTTGTGTGGAATTCACTAATTTTTTGACAAATTTTTATAGAGGGATAAAAGTTGTTAAGTTTTAAATATTTGGAGGATGTTTTTTTGTTAAGAAGGATAATTTAAGAATGTAGTTTAAGTTGGGGGTATAGTTTAAGGATGTTTTTTGCCAAAAACTCTAAACGAAATTTTATTTTATTAATTTTTATTCTTCTTTAATAATTATTTAACTCATTATTTGATTGAGTCAAAATTGTCCTTATTTTACACAAAATTTAACCGGTGACTAATAAGAACATATTTGAACTGACATGCATATATTAAGGTATGTTTATTCCAATTTACTTTCTAACTAAATATATGTAATTACTTGTGAAGTTGCATTTTTAAAGCAATTTAGTTAAACTATATTGAATTTTTTACCAGTTTAAGTCAACACATTGTCACATTGACACAATATGAGTCTAATTTTAAGGAGTCCGGAGCCAAAAGGGTAAAAAAAATTGTCAAAAATTTCATAAGGGCACATCAAATTTTTTTAAAATCAAAAGGGCAAAATCGCTCTTGACGAAGTGATTTCTCTCTGACACAATGACAAAATTAAAAATCGCTGCTAGGGCAGCGATTTTGTAAAAAAAACATTTTTTTAAATTAAAATAGAAGCGATTTTAAATCAGAATTTTTTTTCCTTACACATCGCTGCAGGGGCAGCGTTTTTCATGCCTAGTGCTATTATTTTCATTCCTATTGTTAATTATTAATAATATAAAAATGATAAACAAGACGGACAATATACTCAATAAAATTGTTGAAGCATGAGGAAAATTGAATTATATATCATAAATAATAATAAGAGAATATTAAATTTTACTGTTGTCGTACGATTTTCAGGAGCGATTTTCTTCTGACAAAAGTTGTCGTACGATTTTCAGGAGCGTTTTCTTTTGACAAAAGTTGTCATACGTTAAAAAAATAAAAATCGTTGCTAAGATTGCTGCCTTAGTAGCGATTTTCTCAAAAAAAAATTCTTCAAAATCGCTGCTATTTTCTCAAAAAAAAATCTTTTTTTCTTGATTTTGGTTAAGAATTTAAAAAAAAAGTTTTTTTTAATTTAATATTCTTTTATTATTATTTATGATATATAATTCAATTTTCCTCATGCTTCAACAATTTTATTGAGTGTACTGTCTGTCTTGTTTATCATTTTATATTATTAATAATTAACAATAGGCATGAAAATAATAGCACTAGGCATGAAAAACGCTGCCCTTGCAGCAATGTGTAAGGATAAAAAAAAATTATTTACAAAATCGCTGCCCTAGCAGCGATTTTTAATAAAAATAAAATAAAATAAAATCGCTACCCTTGCAGCGATTTTGCCCTTTTGATTTTAAAAAAATTTGATGTGCCTTTTTAAAAATTTTGACAATTTTTTTACCCTTTTGGCTCCGGACTCTAATTTTAAACAACTTCATATCAATTTTGAACAATTTAAATTAGAAGTTCTAAGTAAAGAAACGATAATCATAATGTCATAAAACAAAAAAAAATAATCATAATGTAATAAATTTCCCTTGTTTGCGACTAATTTTATCTATATTATTGATTGATAAAAGTTTATTTAATTTTTACCCTTTTTTTTCTTGCTACTAATTTTATATATGGAAGTGGGAATTAGGAGCCCATAGTGGACAAAGTAAAGATGACTAGAAGTTTATTCTTCCAAGTTGTTGATCCCGTTGTACTAGTTTTAAAAGATTATTGTTTTTTAAACTAACCTAAACAAGTTTATTAATTCTACTAATTAATTGAAATATATATTTTAAAAAGACTTTACTTTTGAGTTTTATGTGTATATTTAAGTTGTCTTTGTCTCCAAGGGCGGACTTACCTTGTTGCAAGTGGATTCATATATGAACCCACTTCGTCGGAAAAGTATATTGTATATACATATATATTCAATCTGTTTTTTTAAAACAAAACACTGTATATAATTAATTTGACCCCACTTGAATCAATAGTAACACGTAGCCCAGCGATAAAGTGGTTACAATTTGACTGATGCATCACGGATACGATTTTCACCCACAACATTTAATGTTACTTCATATTTTTTTTATATGTTGAACTCATTTAGTAAAATTTCTGAGTCCGTCACTGTTTGTCTGAGTAGTTGTTTCAGTACTATAGCATGAGAAGAAGAATAAAAGTTTGTCTGAACCCATTTTCAAGTCTTACTAATCAACATATGGTAACCAATTAGTCTTGAAGACTCTATTAGTGTGAGAGATAAGAATAAATAGTTGTAGGATAAAAAAAATAGTCCTGGAATAATATTTTGATTTCTTGTTTGGTTGTTATGTTTGGGATAACTTATTACCCATTTATACATAGTGATGCAATAAATTATCTCATATATATGATGGGATAAGTTATCTCAGAATAACTAATCTCAAAACAATTAATCTTGGATAACCTATTCCCAACCAAACGAAGCTTTAATACTTAATGAACCACTCTTCGTATACGCTTCCACTACCATAATCCAAACATAATTATGGAATTTCTTAAACGGTGAATGCATATGTGAAATTGCAATGTATATTTCTAAGAAATGCTAATGAAATTACCTAAACGTAATTATTTTTTTTAAAAGTTATAAATAATTAAAGTGATTATTGACACGAGGGTAAGCACGTGGTTTGACTGTTTGACTAATTAACCTCACGTAATGTAACAAAATATTCTGCCAATAATGTTGGGAGACTTTCTATGAATTTTCTGTCCGGAAATAAGGAAAAAAGGTAAAAATAGCGAGATTTTACTTAATTATAAAAGATATAGCGGTATTTTGATTTTAGAATATATCAAAATATATTGAGTATGTGCACATAAATGTATATTTATTGTAACAGGAATGTTATACTTTATTCATGTGCATAATAATACTGAAAATACATTATATTCTACACTTAATATACGTATCCATGCGTATACGATGTCTTTGTCTAACTATATCCGTGTGAATATTAAGTGTATCCATGCATATCTGATATAAAACTTCAAACGATTACTATGTTATTTAATTTTTTTAAAATTTCTACTATTTCAGATAAATATAGGATTTTAAATTTTCAAAACAACAATATTTTAGCTTTTAGTGGGACTCCTTAACAACAGTTTCATTATTTATTAAAAATGTCATTATTTTAGTTTGTTAATGAATTAGTTATGTATTTATTTTATTTTGATTAATTTGAAAGAATACAAATAATTAATAACAAAACAAAGAAAATCATGGAACAAAAAATTCAAAAAAGGTAAAAAAGATTTTAAATACAAATCAGTTACGTTTTGAAAAGAGCATAAATAGCCATCTTTCCGTCGAGCGTTTTTTTTCTTTCTTTTTAAGAACATAAAAAATAAATTAAAATAATTTAGTTTGTCTTCCGAATCATTCATTTGATAACTTTCAAAGCTTCTTCAAGTTGAATACGACATATTTTTTAAACAAAATTTTTCAAAATTGACAACTATAAATTTGTCGCATCCAATGAACAATTGAAAAACAATCAGATTTTTTTTTCGATTTTTTTATTTGTTTGGATGAGATATTCGTATATGTCGAGTACAAGAGTGTTATTTTTTTTTCTGATTGAATCAGTGAAATCTTTGTATGCATTGGGATTTATAGCTTTTTTCGGATGTTTTGTATCCAAATTATGATGTATAACGAATGAAATTTTTTTTTTTTTTAGTTTAGTAGCTGCTTTTTCTGTTTGAATGCATACAATAATTTGTATCCCATTAAGTTAATGTAACTAATGGATCATGAACTATATGTTGAATACAACAATATATGAATACAAAAGTGGGATGAAAATGTAAAGTTATAAATACAAAATGAGATTGAATATAAAGTTGTGAATACAAAAGAAATTAAATACTCTCTTCATTTGAAATACAAAGTGACTTTGAAAGGTAAAGTAGGCACATAAAATACAAAACTTGTTGGTATACAATTAGGTTGAATACAAAACAAAAGAGAAATACAAACTTGTTCACATATAAATTGAGATTGAAATACATAATGAATATCCAATAAAATACTAAATTGTTAGCATACAATTAGGATGAATACAAATTAAGAAGGAAATACAACATGTTGGTATACTAATTGAGATTGAAAAACAATGTAAAAACAAAAAATAAAAAACTTGTTGATATATAGATAGAATGAATACACAAATAAATTGTTGATTCCGACATTGTAGACAGACATATGTTTTCCCCAAATCTAAAACCCTAAAAGCAAATATAAATGTATTAAAAATCAAACAAAATAAACATATGAATGAATTTGTAGATTCTAATAAATCTGAAATATTAAAACGAAATAAAAAAAATCAATTTTTTTTTTTGTTTAATCTACTAAAAATCTAAAATACATAAATTTTACATGAATATGTAAACAAACTTGCATAAAAATTGAAAAAATTAACGGAAAATCCGTAATATGTACAATGCGAAATATAAATCATAAACGGTGATATTGAAAACAAATCAAAAGAAATCTAAATAACTAATTGAAATACATAAATATTAGATGAATATGTAAACAAACTTGCATAAAAATTGAAAAAATTGACGGAAAATCCGCAATATGTACAATGCGAAATATAAACCATAAACGGTGATATTGAAAACAAATCAAAAGAAATCTAAATAACTAATCGAAATGGATAATGGAAATTACCTTGCCAACCGAGAAATGTGCTTGAATTAATAAAGAGATTTCGTTTAACAATAAAGAAAATTTCTTGATGAACAACAATTTAGCACCTTGAAGAAATATAAACTTGAAACGTGAAAGGTGGGAAAGAAACGTGAATGGTGATGAAAAAAGGTTAATGGTATTGGTTTAAATTTTTTTTTCACTTTAAACGGCTATTGGTATATAATTTGGTTCAATATAGGACTCTTTCCATAAATAAAATTAATTTAAAATACTAAAATCTGAATACATATTATTTTATAAAAATATTGTCACTCTGCCATTTTAAATAAATATTTTAAAGTGTTGTTATTTTGACTAATTACTAGTATACGTACCCGCACGTTGCGCGGCAATATATGAACTTATGATTAATTTAATTTCATGAAACATCAAATAGTTGATATATTTTTACATATTTGTTCTTTATTATTTTTATGTTGTATTGATAGATTGATATATTTTTCATATTAACAATTTATTAGTTAAAAATATTTCACATGAAATGTAAAATATCATAAGATTAAATGACATGTTAGTATATTTTGCATATATGTTTTTTTCAAATTCAAAAGATTAAAAATATTCTTTACATTCTTAAATTTGTGTCAAACGATAATAAAAAAGTAATTTAAAATAGAGTCAATATAAAATCATGTCATAATAATAGAAACACGTACATGATATATGCATTTTTTATTAATCATTGAAAATAATTAATTACAAATAGTGAGTAAGTTACTTTTAAATTTTCTAAAAAGAAAATAATAATTTAATTTTTTTTTTCAATGAATAGATGTCGAGGAACTTATCAATTTTTCTAGTATTCTATTATAGTGATTACTGCATAAGTTCCTTTTATGACTATTATAAAATTTATCATAATTTTAGTATGTATTATTTTAATACAACGTGTAATCTTTATTTATTATTTTCTTCAAATTGTTATTTTTGTTTAATCATAAAAAATAATACTTACAACAATTTCTGTTTTTATTAACTTAAATATATTTTAATACAACGTGTATTATATACTTACTATTTTCTTCCCCATGTTATTTTCTTTAATCATATATCAATAATACATAAAACAATTTAATTTTTTATTAACATAAATACCTTTAGTAATAATTCTTATAATGTTCTATTAATAATAATGATTGAAATTATTTATGATCACTATTAAAGTTTCTACATAATTGAGATATAAATTGAGGTTACGTACAAATAAAAATATATTTGAACAAACAAAATAAATACATGCACTATTAGAGAGTAGTTATATAATTATCTTACAATTATGATAAACACGGAAAAGTGTAACTATCTTCAAAAACTATAAATATTAAATTCAAAATTTGAACTTTTAATTAGTCTGTCTTAATTATTTAAAAAATTACAAATAATTTTATAATTTTAAAATAACTAACTTATCATTTTAAAATAATTTTATTATTCCTAATTAACTATTTAAAAATTTATATAAATTCTATATTTTTTAAAAATGTCGGAATTCCATGTTATAATAATAAAAATAATCTTAATTTTGAGTTCGCTTTGATCTAATATTTTGAAATACATTAATATTTGTCTCGATCTTATATACAATGGTGCATATTCTCTTATTAATTAAAGGGTAAACCACATAAATCCCACTAGTTTAGGTCTTAATTATTAAAATTCTCAATAGTTTCAAATATTACTTCATGTACCATATTTAATGCTTAGGATACATGAGTCTGAATCCATGAGATACATGCAGTATCTGCCGAATTTTAAAATTGAGATACAAAATTTATTTATTTAAATTAATTGGTTGGAATTGATTTCCTTAATTAGAGGAGTAATTGAGGATTTTCAAAATACATAGATAATTAGTTTCATTTTATTATTCTTTGAAATAGTAAATTCATTAATATTATTAATATAAGATAAAAACATGTATATCTTGGTAATGCAATTTGATTAATTTCAAA
>JAJOOE010022167.1:0-20948 GCA_036250405.1 Solanum raphanifolium | reverse complement strand
ATATGTTTGCATTAATGAAAATATATATCTCATAAAAATTAGCTATTAAATAAATAATAAAATTAAACTAATACAGACTTCAACTGGCGTTGTTAGAAGTCATATGAACTTTTCTTCTTTGAAAATACTGAAAGATTAAGAAATGGTAACTTAGTAAAACAAAAGAGCAATGTTTACATAATAATAACTATTTTGAAGCAAACTTCCTAGCAATCTAAATCACATAAGTAGCATTGATAAATAAAGTAATTCTTTTGTCTTGAGCATCCAAAAAAAAATTGTGACAATTTTCTAACTCTAGAAAAATTTAATAATTTAGGGAAAAGATATTCAGAAACATATATCTACATCACATGAAAAATTGTTAACAAAAATAAATGAATTTATACTACAATAAAAATTAAACTTATACAAACTTCAACTGGCGCTATTACAAGTCACATGAACTTTTCTTTGTTGAAAATACTGAAATATTAAGAAATAGTAAATCAGTAAAACAAAAGAGCAATGTTTATATAGTAATAAATATTTTGAAGCAAACTTCCTGACAATCTAAATCATATAAGTAACATTGATTAATAAAGTCATTCTTTTGCCTTGGGCTTCAAAAAACCAAATCGTGACAAATCTCTAACTATTGAGAAGTTTAATAATTTTGGAAAAAGATACTCAAAAGCATATATCTACATCACAAGAGAAATTGTTGACAAAAACAAATGAATTTAGACTACAATAAAAATTAAACTAATTCAAATTTTAACTGGCGTTATTACAAGTCATATAAACTTTTCTTCGTCAAAAATACTTAAATATTAAGAAATAGTAAATTAATAGAACAAAAGGACAATGTTTATATTGTAATAACTATTTTGAAGCAAACTTTCTGACAATCTAAATCACATAAGTACCACTGATAAATAAAGTTATTATTTTGTATTAAGCATAAAAAACAAATCGTGACCATTGACTAACTCTTGAGAAGTTTAATAATTTTTTAAAAAGATAGTCAGAAGCATATATCTACATCACAAGAGAAATTGTTAACAAAAACAAATGAATTTAAACTACATCATGTTAACTTCATATATTGGAATATTACATACTCATTTATATACTAAGCAAAAAAAAAAATTATTATATCATCAATTAGAGAATATACTCTCTTAGGATAGACAGTGTACTTCATCAGAATAGTGGTACCTCATATTCTGCTAAATTACGAACTCACTCAATGAAAATAAATCACATGAAGTTTTTAGAAATGCAAGAAGAATAAGAGTAGAAAATTAAAAAAATTGTGGTTAAAAAATGAGAGGAAATCCCTCTATTTGTAGTAAATAAAGGGTAGTATGAACAAGTATTTTTTGTGTCTTATGTGAAAAGTAATGACCTTTCCAAGAAGTCACAACCCTTAGGAAAAGTCACAACTTATTGAAAAAGTCACAGTTCTTTGGAAAAGTCACAACTCATTGAAAAATCACAACCCTTTGAAAAAAGTCACAACTTATCAGAAAAGTCACAATTCATCGAAAAATTCACAACTCATTGAAAAATCACAACCCTTTGAAAAAAGTCACAACTTATTAGAAAAATCACAACTCATCGAAAAAGTTACAACTTAAGTTAGGGATATTATAGTAATTTAACATTCAAGTTCGGAGTTCATGCTTTTAAGGCAATATATATATATATATAGATTGGAAGCTCTAATGTCTCTTTTTAGTTACTTTTATATTGATTTTTATTTTGAGAATTTATACTTAAATATCACATATTTTCTTAGTATGGAAAATTTCATTGTTGGAGTGGGATTGGTCACTAAAATAATTTTAATGAGTATTTTATCAGTTTTGAAAAAATAATTTAAAATAAAAATTGTATTTCCACGAAATTTTATAAAATAATTAAAATAAGTATCTTATGATTAGTTTTTTTAAAAAAATTATGACAAAATTGTATTTCAACAAAATTTTGATAAAATAAGTATCTTATTATTTTTTAAAAATTAGCTTAAAAATTTTTATTTTAAAAAAATAATTAAAATGATATCGTATATTTTTTTTAAAAACTTCATACGAACATTTTATTTCAACAAAATTTGATAAAATTATTTAAATGAGCATCTTATTATTATATTTTAAAATATTTTAAAACAAAAATTGTATTTGAACAAAATTTTTTTTTTTTAAAAAATTGTTTAGGTGATTCTAAGTGTAATATCAATAGTTGAATTGAGTTACTTTTTAAGTGTAATATCACAGTTGAGTGACTTTTTAAGTGAACTATCTCAAGTTGAGTGACTTTTATGTTATAAAACAAAGTTGACTACTACCTTTCTAAGTGAACTATTGAAAGTTGAGTAACAATCTATCTATATATAATAGGAGAGGTGGAAACGCCTACGTGTCAGCACCACGAAAAAAGAATTTATAAATTGTTAAAATTAATTTAAATTCTAAAAATAAAAATAAAAACTCCAAACATTAAAAAAAATTAAAAACTATTGTCAATCTTATTTTTACTATTACTTTTAACTTTTTACCGTTTTTTAAACTTCAAATTTTAATAGTAGTTAACTAAGTGTGTGATTCAAAAAGAAAAGAAATACTATATATTTATTTTGGAAAAGGACATTTTTGACCAATTTAGCTACTATAGGAACATTTCTGGACCAAAAAACTCTAAAACCCTACACATTGCCTATCCTCGTCGAAACTGATGGCCACGGCGGCCGTTGGCCAACCTCCATCTGGGGAGGTTGGACCAATAACACAAAGAATCACTAACACCAATGGACTACCATGTACAATCACGTATGCTGATAAAGTGAAAGCAAAGAGTTCACAATACATGTCGGTTCCGATGAAGCAAGTTGCATATCTTCATGGAGAACCAAGGATAATATGGGAAGAGGAGGAGGTAGAACAGATGATCATCAATGAGGATCTTCAATTTGCCGTGATAGGAAAATTCTCATACGGGTGGCCGGATATACAGGATCTAAGAAGATTAATACCAAAGCAATGCGAGCTAAAGGGCGATGTTAACATTGGATTGTTGAGCAACAGATATGTCCTAATAAGGACCACACTGCTGGAAGATTATGTCACATTACTTTTAAAGCCACAATTCTACATCACTAAAAATCACTGTTCTTATCCTATGAGAACACTTAAGTGGGATCCAATGTTTAATCCGGAAGAGGAAACATCTATTGCAGTAGCATGGATATCTTTCCCATCTCTCCCCCCCCCCCCACCCCCCAATTTTTTTTTGGAAAAGAAGCTATTTTTTCTTTAGCTTCAGCGGTTGGAAAGCCTTTGCAAGTGGATACGGTGACATTAAATAAAATAAGGCCAAGTTGTGCTAGGGTGAAGGTGGAAGTGGATTTGATGGGAGATTTCCCTAACAGAATCAATGTGGGAGTGAGGAAGAGGACAGGGGAAGTAGTAGAAAAGTGGATTTCAATCAAATATGACTACCTGCCCAAGTATTGTAATACATTTAAGTTACAAGGACATAATGAAAAAGAATGTTTTATCATTCACCCAGAACTCTATCCAAAGGAGGATGAGGAAGAGATAAATGGGAAGAAGAATAATGACAATACGGAAACAGAGAGAACTACAATAGGAAAGGAAGACGAGGTACAACAGGAGTTGAATATTTTTCAGATACAAAGGCGAAAGAAGGGATAAGAAGGGGTAATTATTTTGATAATGGAGGAAAAAAGGAACAAGTGTGGAACCCTCGAGTTACTAATAACGATCAAAAATTGTGACAACCAACATGTATGAGGCACTGGAGGAAGGTGGGGAGAAAGAGATAGGAGAGGCCAGTAGGGGTAATAAAAATGGTGAGTAGACTGCCAGTGAGTAGGAAGAGCCATCAAAATCAACAAATGAAAAAGGGTTGTTCGGGGAGGAGACTGACAGAAATAAAGAGATAGCTGATATAGAAGGGGTTAAGGGATTGAATTCAACACAAAACGAAGGGTAGATAGAAGCTAGTAGTGTCTAATCAAAGACACTTCAAAGCATTAATCTGAATCAATCAGTGAAGGGTCTTCGGGAGGATGATCAGAGGGATTCTAATAAAGATATAGGATCGTCACATAGTATAAAAAGCTCTCTAAGGCAACATTATAATTGCAACAAGGAGGATGTGATGGGGTTGACAGAAGGGGAGAAAAGCAATGGGGAGCAAACAAATATAAATAGCCCCACGCAACAAGAGAAGCAGCAGAAACAAGATAAGGAGGAAGAGGAGTGCATAGAAGCAAACATTGAGAGCATTGGTAGAAGTGGTGATTTATCACCAACTCAAATTGAGAGATTGAAGGTAAATAACAAAAGAGGGTTCAAGATTAATCAGCCTTCACAAATACACACAAGGAGTAGAAAGGGGTATTCTTTCCTAACAGACCAATGATAGACAAAGTATTATTTTCGAACATCAGGTCGGTTAGGTCGCAAAATACTTTTGAGAGAGTAATCGACCTGAACAGAAGAAATCATTATTCCTACATTGCTTTATTAGAACCTTTTCAAAGTCCCTCTGAACTAGAGTATTATAGAAGGAAGTTGGGTTTACCAAATGCCAAAGTTAGTAGTTCAGCGAAAATTTGGATATTTTGGGAGGAGAATTGGGAAGAAGAAGGTTTAACAGATACTACACAACAACTTACTATGAACTTCAAATTAAAGGGCTCACAATTTAGATTTGCTATCACAGCAGTCTAAGCTAGGTGTAGTGCGATTGAGAGATCAGAACTTTGGGAGGATCTAGAATTCATAGCAAGTCAAACTGCTCCATGGTTAGTGGGAGGAGATTTCAATACCATAGTGAATGAATCAGAGAAACTAGGTGGGTTACCAGTGACGCAGGTGGAAACACAAGATTTCACTCAA
The DNA here is from genome assembly GCA_036250405.1 of Solanum raphanifolium. Classification (NCBI taxonomy): domain Eukaryota; kingdom Viridiplantae; phylum Streptophyta; class Magnoliopsida; order Solanales; family Solanaceae; genus Solanum; species Solanum raphanifolium. The sequence goes on along the minus strand of JAJOOE010022167.1, from coordinate 16,038 downwards.
TGCATTAATGCTTGTGCATTGAATGAACTGATGTTTAGGGGTAGTATTTTTACATGGTGGAATGGGAGAATTGAGGAGTCATGCATTTTTAAGAGACTAGACAGAGTGTTTGGCAATAATAGCTTTATGACTTTATTGCCGGAAAGTGAGGTTCATCATTTAATAAGACATGGTTCAGATCATGCTCCATTGCATGTTTTGTGTAACTCAAATCAAGATCCAATTGTCAAACCTTTTAAGTTCTTGAATTTTTGGACCAAACATTCAAGTTTTAAAAACATTGTAGAGGACAGTTGGATGACACAAGCTACGGGATCTCCTTTTGCCATCCTTCATGTGAAATGAAGAGGCTAAAGGTGGTCTTGACACAATGGAGCAAAGCTACTTTTGAAAATATTTTCCAAAAAATTGATACACTGGAGGATGTTAAAAAAGAAAAAGATATACAATTAGAGATGGCCCCCATGAAAGCAAGTAGAGTTGAAATGAGTAAGGCAAATGCTAAACTGAAAAGATATAGGAAAATTAAAGAAGATTTCTGGAAGCAGAAGGTGGGGATGAAGTGGTTTACATAGGGGGATAGTAATACAAAATTCTTTCATGCTTATGTGAAAGGAAGAAGGAGGAAGCTGAATATTAAGGAGATCAAAACTGGACAGGGGGATATTATCAATAGTGCACAAAACATTGGAGAGGAAGCAATAAATGTATTCAGGGAGCAATTTAAGGAGACTCATGAAGCTACTGATTACACATGATCCAATGTATTCCTAGGATAATAACAGAAGAGCAAAATCAAGAAATGAAGAGGGTTCTTACAAAAGAAGAGGCGAAACATGTTGTTTTTGAGCTAAATGGGGACAATGCAAGTGGGCAAGACGGATACTCAGGACAATTCTTTCAGAGTTGCTGGGAGATAATTGGCGAGGATGTATGGAATATGGTAAGGGCCTTTTTTAGTGGATACGAGCTTCTAAGATAGATAACACATACAAATCTTGTGTTAATACCAAAGAAGGACGTGGTTGACAATTTTGGTGACTTAAGACCTATTAGTTTGAGCACCTTTGCAAACAAGATAATCTCACGCCTAATCCATGAGAGGTTGTCCATAGTTCTACCTAGAATAATATCAGTGAACCAAACAGGGTTTGTCAAAGGCAGGAGCATAACAGAAAATGTTCTATTAGTTCAGGAGATCATAAGGGATATTAATAAAAGGAACAAGTTGCATAATGTGGTGGTTAAGCTAGATATGGCAAAGGCATATCATAGAGTATCGTGGAAGTACCTTGTAAATGTTATCAGGAAGTTTGGTTTTTCTGAAAGAATAATCGATATGATTGTAAGGGTTATCAGTAATAACTGGTATTCCATACTATTGAATGGGCAGACTTTTGGTTTCTTCCAATCTTCAAGAGGTCTGAAACAATGAGATTTGCTTTCTCCGACTCTATTTATTATTGCAGCTGACGTATTGGCCAGAAATTTGAACAAATTATTTGAGGATGGAGAATTTAAAGGTTTTGGGTTACCCAAATGGAGTCCACAAATTAATCATCTATCATATGCCGATGATATGATTCTTTTTTGCTCAGGACAACCAAAATCCATGAGGAAGATGATGAATGTGCTAAGGAGGTATGTAACAGTTTCAGGTCAAATGATAAATTTAGACAAAAGTTATTGTTACCTACATGACAAAGATCCAACAGTAGTGGGTAATGGAATAAGGAGGATTACAGGGGTCAGACAAGGTAATTTTCCCTTCACATATTTAGGATGCCCTATGTTTAATGGAAGGAAGAAGAAAGTGCATTTTGAAGATTTGGTGAAAAAGGTGGCGAGAAGAATGGCTATGTGGCAAAACAGACTTCTATCAAATGGGGGAAGGTATGTCTTAATTACGCATGTATTACAGTCTATGCCTATGTATCTATTATCAACGATGAACCCCCCAACTGGTGTCATAGAAATATTGCATAAATCATTTGCGAAATTTTTCTGGGAAAATGCTACGGGGTCCAGGAACAAGCACTGGGTGGCATGGGAAAGTATGTGTTATCCAAAGGAAGAAGGGGGCTTGAGTTTCAGGTCATTACATGATGTATTGAAGGCTTTATTTGCAAAGCTTTGGTGGATTTTTAGAACACCGACTTCCTCTTTGTGGAGTGCATTTATGTGGAACAAGTACTGTAAAAAACATCATCGAGTTATTGCCACAGGATGGGGTGCCTTACATGTGTGGAAGAAAATGATAATGGTAATGGAAGAAGTTGAGCAAAAAAATTGGTGGCAGATAAGGGCAGGGACCTCAAGCTTTTGGTTCGATAATTGGACAAGAATGGGAGCATTGTACTATATCGAGAATGGACAGAATAGTGAGGAAGAGGTAGAAGTACATGAATTCAATATAGAAGGAAGATGGGATAAACATAAATTAAACACAATCTTGTCACTGAAATGGTAGAATATATTATAGAGAGTATGAAACCCCCTTCCACTAACAGTCAACATGATCAGCCGTGGTGGATGGCCAACACTCAGGGAGATTTCACGGTGAAATCAGCATGAAAGATTCTAAGAAGGAAGCATGAGAGTAGAGCCGACTTTGGGTTTATATGGACTAAAGGTCTACCATTCAAGATAAACTTCTTTCTATGGAGGGTATGGAAAAGAAGGATTCCTACGGATGATAATCTAAAAAGGATGAAAATTCAGTTAGTTTCAAGGTGTTGGTGCTGCGATAAAAAAGAGGAGGAGACAATGACACACATTTTTTTAACATCCTCCATTGCCAATAAGCTTTGGAGGTTTTTTGCTGGTTGTGCAGGTTTACACATGGAGGGGATGAATTTATAACAATTGATCATTGCATGGTGGAAATATAAAGCCTCACCCCAACTGCAAGGAGTAGTTAGAGCAATGCCGGCAATAATAATGTGGATACTATGGAAAGGAAGAAATAACATTAAGCATGGAGGAAAAGCCACATATGAGGAGATGGAGATGCAAGTACATGAGCTGGTAAAGAAACTGGTGAAAACTTTATTTCCTTGGATACACCGCGATTCAAGAATGTGGGGTGACACAGTTAGAAAGCTAAAGGTCTACAAACCCAAGCTGCATACACATTTAGTGGTATGGAAGCCACCTGATACAGGGAATTGAAGTGCAATATCAATGGGTCATCAAAAGGAAATCCTGGTCCAAGGTCTTATGCGTTTTGCTTACGTGATTCGCAAGGAAACTTGATATACACGAGATCAACTAGAATGGGTGAAATCACAAATACAGAGGCGGAACTTTGGGCAATTTACAAAGCTGTAGAATTTTGTTGGGAGAGGAAGTTAAGAGAGGTCATTTTTGGAATGGACTCCATGAGTCTTATGAGAATGATAAGAGGAGAGTGGAAGATACCATGGGAATTGGCGGAAAGGGGAGAGGTTATAAGGAAAAGAATACAAGAACTCAATGCAACTATTGTATATACTTTCAGAGAAGCGAATAGCTTAACAAATTTATTGGGAAAAGAGGTGGTGGATTCACAACAAACACAAATTTATACAGAGTTTGTGGATCTACCAAGCAACATAAGGCACAATTAAACAACGACAAAAACCAAGTACCAGTCTTAAGGATCAGAACGAGGAAAATCATGATTCTGAACTGAAAGTAGCAAAGATAAAATCACAGATACATAGCTATGAATTAACAAAAGTATGCCAGGAAGAAGCTAGATCTAACCACAACTACCAATTTTTTTTTTTTTCAAATAAACAGGCATCACTTGCGGACGATATTATAGGAGCTCAAGATGAGAAGAGAGAGAGCCATCACCTCGGATCCGCACAAAAAGAGCTGATAGATGGGGAGGAAGCTCACCTACACAACAGTGATAAGATTCAGAGGGCAAAACAAGACCAAAAATGCAAAATAAAAGGGAAAGAGAGCTACCATGTCACAGGAACCACCATTGCAGCATGACCTTGATCAAAATATAGCACCAATTTTGGGAGTTTCTTGACAACACAACGATTTCAACGGGGAGAGGGTCGATTATTGAGGATTTACCTGATAGGTATAAGTTTACATCAGGAAATGTGGAGGCTGTATTTGGGCTTTGAGCCATTATGTTTTTGTTTTTTGTTGTTTAAGACTTTTCAATTAATATAATGGGTCTTTGAACCCAGAAAATTCGAATAAAAATAAATAAATTAAGTGTGTGATTCCTTTTATTGTGGGAAGTTATTATATTTTTAATCTGAAATATTTTAACTATCTTTCCACAAGGCTTCCTTATTTATAGCAAAAAAAAAAAAAAAAAAAAAATAAATAAATAAAAATCTATCTATATATAATAGGAGAGGTGGAAACGCCTACGTATCAGCACCACAATTTTTTTTTATAAATTGTTAAAATTAATTTAAATTCTAAAAAAAAAAAAAAAACTGCAAACATTAAAAAATAAATTAAAAAGTATTTTCAATCTTATTTTTACTATTACTTTTAACTTTTTACAGTTTTTCAAAATTCAAATTTTAATAGTAGTTAACTAAGTGTGTGATTCCTTTTATTATGGGAAGTTATTATATTTTTAATCTCAAATATTTTAACTATCTTTCCACAACTCTTCCTTATTTAGAGAAAAACAAATAATAATAATAATAATAATAATAATAATAATAATAATAATAATAATAATAATAATAATAATAATATAATCTTCTATCTATATATAATAGGAGAGGTGGAAATGCCTACACCACAAAAAAAGGAATTTATAAATTGTTAAAATTAATTTAAATTCTAAAAATAAAAATAAAAACTGGAAACATAAAAAATAATAATTTAAAAGTATTTTCAATTTTATTTTTACTATTACTTTTAACTTTTTACCATTTTTTTCAAAATTCAAATTTTAATAGTAGTTAACTACGTGTGTGATTCCTTTTATTGTGGGAAGTTATTATATTTTTAATCTGAAATATATTAACTATCTTTCCACAACTTTTCCTTATTTATAGCAAAACAAAAATAATAATAATAATAATAATAATAATAATAATAATAATAATAATAATAATGATCTATCTATATATAATAGGAGAGGTGGAAACGCCTACGTGTCAGCACCACAAAAAATGAATTTATATATTGTTAAAATTAATTTAAATTCTAAACATAAAAATAAAAACTGCAAACATTAAAAAAATAAATTAAAATTACAAAGAATATAGTGATATTTGCTCAGCTAATTTAAAATAATTGTAAACGGTAAAAATATATAAATAAGTTTAGTCGACAATTAGCTAGCCTCAAGAAGAAAAAAATTATTTTATAAATGTAGTTATATATTATAACCGTTTTTTCTATATAATATATAAATTCCATACATAGTAATTTTGAAGTGACATAATAAAAAAAAGACACATAAGATAAAAAATTTGCATCCGTATTTTAAGGAAAATAGTGAGCATTGCAGAAACAAATTGCATATCAATCTTCTAATAATAATAAATTAATAATAATAATATTACTAGACAATGTAACAAGGTTTAATACCGATTTAGAAATATATCTAATATGTTTATTTGAAATTAGCTTATTATTAATCCAGTACACACTTTATGTACACGGATAAATGAAAATTAAATAAAATGTATTTTCAATTATTACTATAAAAATATAGGTAGATAATTCCTATTTAAAATGAAATGATAACATATATCATAATTTCGTATGAAGAAAATGTAAAAGAGACATTGTACTTAAATTTTTAATATAAAGCCAAAAAACCTCATGAATTACTCCGCTATCTCTAATATTTTATAATTGAATTAATGATATAAGTGGTGTACAATAATAAACAAGAGAATAATCGAAGGTTAATTAGGACACAGCCTATTTATGTATATTTTCATTTTATAATAAGTTATTATTTAATTTCTGTGCATTAATAAAGAAAATAAATATTTTTCTAATAAAATCTCAATAGATTCTTTTATAAATTTACTATTGTTAGTTATCATAGTTGATTACTTACAAATTATATTTTGATTTTACAACAAAAAAGATAACTAATATTCTTTGATAATAACCGCGCATCTCGCGGGTTTTAATCAAATATTTTTTTTTATTATATTATTATACTATACTTAAAGTGGGAGCCCCTAGCTAAAATATTGAAAGACAAAAATAACCCTATAAAGTTGGGTGATCGTAATACCCTTTCTAAAATAAATAAATTATTTCTCCATAATCCTTATAAACTAAATTAATCATTAATAGTAATGTTTAAAAACGATTTTTTTTTTCACAAACCACATTAATAGTAGATATTATAGCGCACATTCATGGTATGAATAGGAAAGGGCAAAATGATCCACGCATTCATTGTATGAATACAAAGACAGAAAAAGGCATGATAATTCAATTTAGGTCTGCCATTTTTCAATTAATGTATAAATGAATTGTTTTTCTTTTAACTTTTGGGGTTTTTTTTAAAATTCCTTTTGACGTTTTAATATACAATGTATGTGTTACTCACCTTAAAAGTTACATAGAATTTTGAGAATTTCAAACAAATAATATTAAGGATTTTAAAAAGGTTCCCAAAGTGCTTTTATTATTTCTTATCTATATGTAGCTCACATAATTGATTTTTCCACGGCAGGACTTTTACAATATTTTTAGTTTCTTACATTTCTTTAATTTTTTTTGTCCCTCAGGCCTCAATCAAATAGCTTATCATAAATCATGAATGGTAGACAAAATTGTAACAAAAACATGCATATGAGATCAAGACTAGTCGAAATTAAATGTTTTAGAATTTAAAAAATAGCTCAAATCTCATGGATCAGTTCAATAACAAAAAAATATTCGGAGATCGATACTCTTCTTTTTTTAGATCCAAAATCGGTCCTTAAACAAAAAAAATTTAGAGTCAGAGAAATGGATCAAACCCGGCCCATCTCAATAATAGAAAGCACTACAATTTAAAATAAAAGGAAAGTCTACAAGGTTCTCGAAGGGTTTCTTGACTGACTTGTCCTCTCTTCTCTTCTTTTTTTTTTGTCATCGCCGCTTGTCCACACTGATCTACTCCTGTGGTGGGTGAGTCGTCCTTGAGGTAAATAGATCTGGGCTATGGTTGGTTGGAGTTGGGTTGGCACAACTCGATTGTGAGTCTCCATCTTCTTATGAGCTCAGGAAAGGAGATTTTCTTAGTTTTCATATTTCATTCTTGTGTTGATAGATTTATTTCTTTTTGCTTTGACTTGGTGGATTTGATTCAAGTGTGTATAATCTTGTTCCAATACTACTGAAGCTATTGAATTTACCTTCTTTTTGTCAAATCTATCACAACCATCTTCAGGTACATCCCCTAAGTTTTTAGATAATTTACCCTTTATCAAGTCTTTTCTTTGATGGTTGAATCTCATATCGATATGAATACCACCATCTAAATATTAGACCGCCTAAAGTTTATACTAAACTTTTTTACTTTATTAATGCATATACCTATAAGGCGTGTATTACTTGGAGAAGGTGTTACATGAGCATTCTGAAGGGAACTATTGTGTCTTAGTCGAGTACCACTTTGGATACCTCTCCGCTTTTACCAGGTGCGCGGTACTATACCAATTGAAAATACATCAGACTTTAGTAGATTGCATTAAATCTTTACCTACATTTTTCTCGCGTATGCTTCCCGATGATCATACTTTACTTTGCTATTGTCATGATGTTGTACATATTGTGGTGTTGAAACCTATGATTAGTTAGTTGCTTAACCCTAGAATTCTATTTTTTGGACTCTGATGTAAGGTATAACACTTTTGTCTAAATTAATTATTTTTTGCATGTTGTTGGGACTTCCTGAAATGAGCTAAACTCCTAAAAATATGTAAAATAAAAAATAAAAAATCAAATTACCAAAATAATCAGCAAGATTATTATCCTCCCTGAAGAAGTGTTGTGCTAGCTCTTACTGATAGAGTATTCATGATTCTTTTGATGTAGTTGACCTCCATTTCATATTGCAAGGGATTTCCCATTCCCTATTTATAATTTGAATCATTACTAATGAATTTGACTCTATAATGACTCGGTAACGCCGATTATCTTGAAGACCTTCTCTATTTGTCCTTTTTCCAGCCACTAGATTAGTTAAATCAAAATACTCACTTTGTTAGCCCCCATTAGATTTCCCATGATTCCTTATACAAAAAATTGTTGCACTATGATAATAAATATTACCTTTGAAGCAGCATTGATATTTTATCTAAACCAACCAATTAGAGGAGGCAACTATCTAATAATTTTATGATAGATAGTTGGTTTATAATTATCATAAATAAAATTGATTTGTCGGGTGTTCGCTTCTTTTAAAACCTTTTGAACACATTGAAACCTTGCTCCCATATGCACAAATAAACAATGCAGTGTAGCTTTGTTTTGGTCCATGTGATCATGAGTTTATAAGTGTAAAGAAAAATGAAGTGGTGGCTATTCATTTCAAAAATATGACAAAAAAGACTATATATATATATATATATATATATATATATAGAAAGCTTCCTACTCAGTGCATCTGCTACAACATTGACCATCTCTGGATTGTACAAAATAGTCATGCCATAGTACTTCAACAACTCAAGCCACCTACACTGCCAAAAGTTTAGATCCCTTCCTTTGACTGAATACCTCACAATATGAACCTTACAAGTAATGACGCCACAACTTTAGCACAAAAACCTTTGCCACAAACTCTAACTCATGGGTAGCATAATTCTTCTCATGAGTCTTCAACTGTCTAGAAACATAAGCAATCACTTTCTCATTTTGCATCAACACACCACCTAAGCTAACCCTTGAAGCATCACAATACACAGTAAATCCCATACCTTCCTCGGGTAGAGTCAAAACAAGCGTCGAAGTCAATAAAGTCTTGATCTTTTGAAATCTCACCTCAGATTCATCAGACCACTGGAAACCAACAATGTTTTGAGTCAATCTAGTCAATAGAGCCGCAATAGAAGAGAAACTTTGCACAAACCTCCTATAGTAACTGGACAATCCCACAAAAATATGAATCTCAGTAGGAGAAATAGGCTTTGTCCAACCTTTAACTGTCTCAATCTTGGCCGGATTCAGCCTAATACTCACCTTGGACACCACGTGTCCCAAGAATGCCATTGAATTAGGCCATAACTCACACTTTGAGAATTTCGCATACAGTTTCTCATCCCTCAACATCTGAAGTGCTATCCTCAATTGACGAACATGATCACCCTCAGTCTTGGAATACATCAAGATTTCATACACGAATACAATCACAAAGGAATCTAAATACGGGAAAAACTCATCAACTCCATTAACATCATTGCGGCGTTATTCAATCCAAAAGACATCACCAATAATGCATAATGGCTATAGAAGGTCTAAAGAGCGATTTTAGGGACATCTAATGCCCTAATACTCAATTGATGACAAGCATACCTCAAGTGCATCTTGGAAAAAAATGTCGTTCCATGAAACTAATCAAACAAATCATCAATCCGCGAAAGAGAATACTTGTGCATCATAGTCATCTCATTCAACTGTCTATAATCAATGTACATCCTAATAGACCCATCCCTCTTCTTCATAAATAAAATCGTTGCACCCCAAATGTGACACACTAGGGAAATAAACCCATTACTCAATAGATTATACAACTATTCCTTCAATTCCCTCAAATGTGTTGGGGCCATGCGATATGGAGGAATAGAGATTGGCTTAGTGTCTGTCTCTAATTTAATAGAAAAATCAATATCTCTATCCGAAGAAGACCTGGAAGGTCAGTAAGGAACACATCTACAAACTCCTGAACCACTAGAATGGACTCCATTGGAGGTGGTTCAACACTAGTATCCCGAATAAAACCTAAGTAAGATAAACACCCTCTATCAACCAATCTCTGGGAACTGAGGAAGGTAATAACCTTACTAGGGTAAGAACTACTAGCACCCTTCCACTCAACTCTCGGGACACAAAGCATCCCCAAGTCACAATCTTAGTATTATAATCAAGAATAAAATATTAAGAAGAGAGACAATCCATACCAAAAATGTCATTGAAATTCGCCATCCCTAATATGATCAAGTCTACCTAAGTGTTACACCCCGCCAATGTAACAAGACAGGATCGATACACTCAATACACCACTAAGGGCTGTAGAAACATGAATTGGCACATATATACAATCACAAATCAAATCAAACCCAATAGCAAAGTAGGTAGACACATAAGAGAATGTAGATCCTGATCAAACAATGCAAATGTAAATATATGGCAGATCGGGATGATACCAATGAGAACCGCATCTAAAGCCTCAACCTCGGGTCTCCATAGGAAAGTATAACACTGACCCCCTCTAGCACCTTCAACCTGAATTATACCTTTACCTTTTCTCTGTTGAACCATAGCACCACTATTGGTATTTGCTAGTAGTTCTATGGTTCAGTATAGTGGAAATAGAGGTACAATTTAGGATGGAGGTGGTAGAGGGGGCCACTGTTATACTTTCCCGGGGAGACCCAAGGCTGAGGCTTCAAATGCAGTTATGATAGGTATCATCCCGGTCTTCCATTGATCTGCATCTATATTATTTGATCCAGGATCGACATCTTTTATATGTCTACCTACTTTTCTATTGGGTTTGATTTGATATGCGATCGTATGTCTGTGATGATTCACGTTTCTACACCCGTGGGTAAGTCCTTAGTTGTGCATCGATTGTATCAATCATGTCTTTTTACTTTGGCAGGATATGACACTTAATGTTATTATTATGTGAAATTTGTGTAAGTAATTAAGAAAGTTATTATATTTTTTGATCAGTCGCGATTGGAAGGACATGAAAATAAAATGTTGAAAGAAGAATATGACAAACTTCACACAGAGTATATTTCAATGAAGGAGATCATGAAAAATCCAACTTGTGATCAATGTCATGGTAAAACTATTAGTATGGACGATAGAAATAATGTCGATGAACATCAATTAAAGAATGAGCATGCCCTACTCGACAATGAAGTTAAGAGGATCACCATCAATATGGAGAAACTTTTGGATCCAACAACATCATTAGAATGATCACATACTCTCATGATAAAAATTCAGAGTTAGGATTACTTAACGATGCCGTATCACTTGATAAGTCAATGTTAACGAATCTTGCTTTGGATGCCTCCAACGAGCTCCTAAAGCTGGCCCAGAATGGGGAACCTCTTTGTCTTAGAAACTTGGATGGATATGGGGAAACATTAAATCTTAAGGAATATGATAATGCTTTTACCCCAATTATTGGTATGAAACTCGAACATTTCACAACTGAAGCCACAAGAGCATCATGTAAAATGATTCACAATAGCCTAACATTGGTGGAAACGTTGATGAATAATGTACGTAGGTTCTTCATCTTAAATCTAGTGTTTTCCTTCTCTCATAGAATTTGTTAACAACTTTCATATAATAATTTCTTACCCCTTTTAGTGTAAAAAATTGTTGCTCCATTTTTATGAATAAAACCATTAAAAATATATATTAATGAACTACTTAAAACATAGTGAAATAAAATATAGAACTAAAAAAAATGAAGCAACAATTTTTTACATTAAAAGAGGTAAGAAGTTAATAGAAGAAAGTTCTTAATAAATTTTATGAGAGTGGAGCACACTGAATTTAAGGTGAAGAACCAACATACCTTAAGCCACTATATATGATGCTCTTGTGGCTTCTATTGTGTAATGTTCAGGTTTCATACCAATAATTGGGATAAAAGAGCTACCATATGCCTTAACATTCAACATTTCCCCATCTCCATCCAAGCTTCTATACCAGAGAGGTTCCCCACTCCTAGACAGCCTATGCAACTCATCCGAGTCATCCAAAGCAAGATTTAGTAACACTGACTTATCGAGTGTTACGTCATCATTAAGTAAGATGCAGGTCGAATGACATTAGTACATTGAATATACGAGTATGTAATATGACTGAAGAAAAAAATAACTGAACTGAATGACTGAAAGCAACTCAATTGAATCAATACATGAACATGAAGTGAAAACCATTTAAGCTTTACCATGAGTTATGCAATAAAAGCAATATGAAAATAATATACTTTACTTTGTGGGGAGTTTCTCTAACCGACAACCATTACTATGAGCTTAGTAATGATACATCGTTTTGCCCGTGTTGCAAGGGTCATCCTTTACTTTGTCGGGGTATAAGATGATATTGTAACTATGGATCGATCTAATAGGCTTTCTCAGAGGCAATGAGGAGTTGCATGAAGAATCAATGCGATCATATCTTACACTGGCTATGTAGTTTTATGGGGATTTTGAGTCATAAAAGACTCTAACCCAATTCAGTGCTTGATACTACTTCCAAAATGACCAATATAAAAAATGCTCAATTCACCCTTTACAATGAAAGAGACTATTACTTTGCTTAACTTTTCACTTTGCTCAATCACCCTTTACAAAGAAAGGGACTATTACTTTTCAGAAAAATCAATCATACTCTTTTTGTTCTCAACTGTCAAGTGGTACATATGAAACTATTTGATTAGTTCTTTAAAAAGACTCTTTTCAAAACATGGATTTAAAACGTATATGATACATTCAGAACCGTTAAAGTTCCCTTAAACTCTTGAAATAAATAGTATTTAGGTTTTAATCCTGAAAATTATATCTAAATCATATTGTGATCTCATCATTGATTATCGGGTAGTCACACTGCATAAACATTGATAGAATATCTAGATGTCATACTACTTAAACATTGATGGCATATTCGAGTGTCATGCTAATTAAGAATCTTAGTTCCTTTCTCAATGTGAAAATAGTACTTTTGGAACCATTTGTGTTCCTTTTAAACTCTTTTTCAAAATAATGCTTTTAAACTTTTCTCTTAATCTCACCTTAGTTTTGAATGTAACTAAGACATGTGATTAAGATATGCAGGGATTTTCAAAAGTAATGGAGCCTATAGGAGCTAATAAAAGTAAGGGAAGTGTAGCCACAACTTAAAGGAACACGTTCGGATGAAACAAAGAAGAGAATCGGCCTAGACCACCCCTGCGCACTGCTGGCGCGGGGCGCCATACCCTAAACTTCAGAAGCAGACTTAGGGTGCACTGTTGGCGCACCGCCCCAGGGGTTGAACTACTGAGGCCAGGTTTGGGTGCACTGCTAGCGCACTACCCGAGGCCCCTTCCCCACACCCTCGATGATTTTTCAAGTTAAAATTAGGACCCTAAATCAGTTTGGAATTGGGAAATTATTCCTAAACTCTACTTATCTTTCAAACCCAAAATCAATATATGAGAAACTTTCATACAATTCCCTTTTAAAACATAACTTTAATAAATCAATAGGATTCATGTGATACTAAGCATGAATAATATTATATGATTCTCAAAAACAAAGGAAAATAAAACCTCAATTGTTAAAGAACTGAATTCCATATCAAGAACTATGAATGGATACTTTAGATGTGACGATTTCTGACTGAATTAAGATGTAGGGCGTGATGAAGAACTAGTCCAACACTATGAATAGCCTTACATACCTGGAAAGAACGAAGGTTCTTGATGAAAATCAATAACTTGAAAAACTCTTGAAACCCTAGATTTTTTCCTCTTGGAACCTTGCTCTAATTCTTCTACGTGTTAAAGAACGTGAAAAAATGTGTTAACACTGTTTAGACCCTTAATTAGGTCAAAATTGTGGCTTAGTGTTAGAAGGATGGGAAAATACCAACCCTCTAAAAACGGTTTAGGTGCCTCACAAAAAGAGGCTTCACGAAATAGGCATATCTTTTTACTCTGAACTCGAAATGAAGCAAACTTGGTGGCTTTGGAAAGAGGACTCAAAGACCTTTAATTTTATAGGTTATGGGCCACTTGATTCTTTATGTGCTGAGAGATATGATTGTTTGAACTTCACCTAAGTAAAATCTTAGGTCAAAACTTAATCGATAAGGAAGCTTTCAACTCAACTTTGTGTTAGGGATTCTAGTGACCTTAATTGATATCCAGAATCATTCTCACACTAATGAATTGACTTTAGAATCTAAGAACAATAAAGAATTATTCGATATGACCTTATACGCAATTCAAGAATGGTTTGGGTCTTAACTTAGAATATCTCGGGGTGTTACACTATTTTTACCCTTCAAATTACCCATCCCTCTCATTCACTCACAAAACCCTCAAAACTCCTAATTCATCTTCTCCAAATCCTCTCAAGAGATCTCAAGGAAGGATCTTAGGGTTTCATCAAGCTTGAATATTTCTTGTCCAAATTCTTAGGGCTTTGATTGCCAAGGTATGTAGGAATTTACTAATGCATCCCTTTCATCTATTCGGTCCCAACAAGAACTTCAATCTCCAATTGAATTTCACCCAATTCAATTAGGGTTTTATGTCAATCCTCATAGATCCATTTGAATATGATTTAATTAATGTCATTCTGCCTTATTTTGCATGGCTTAACCTAATTACATGATTTATAATTGTTCCATATGGACCCCTTCTTTATGCTTTGATTTTCACTTATGAACTATGATCATGAATTGATAAGGGATTTTTATGCATGTTTTATGATAGGATGAAGTTATGATTTAATTGTGCTTTTAAGTTAAGTATGAATGATTTGTGAAAGATTTTCTCACAATTCGAAAGGAAATCATTATTTTTTATTCTTAGGAAGGTACGTGTCTATATGAATGAAGTTATGGAATAATTATTTTGAAAGGAGCTACTCTTATACAACTTTATGATTCGGGATTGGTAATTTGGTTATTTCCTTTCCTAATGTTATTCTATGATAATTGACTTTATGTATTTAGTTGGGATCACCGAGAGGATGGAGGCTCAAATAAGGTAGTCTCTAGTAGCAATCTCGAGTCCCAAACTATGTCCCCCAATAGAATTGTCTTAAATGACCTAGCTAGTGGATCCACATAGCATGAATGATATGATATAGAGTTCTACCATGGAAAGTAGACTCTCTCTTTTTGGTGTGAGAGTTACACCAGATTCCATGTTATAGCTCACATCGTCTATTATCGGTTAAAACTAATATCCCATAAAAGAACTATGATTTTTCCTTAAAGTTTTACGTTATGTCCTTGTACTAATGCATTGGCCTTGTATGATGTTTTCTTATGATCCTGCTTTTTTTAGCTTTTAAATGTCCTACTTGGTCATAAATTTCATGTTTTAAGCCTATTATGATATCATGTCTTCATTTATGCATTTTCCCAATACTTAGTACATTTCGTGTACTAATGCATAATTCTGCCTATATTGTCTCATAATATAGGGTTCTATGCTCTTTCTCATCCCGCTCGTGGCTAGTATATTGCGTTTTTGTGAAGATTGGTGAGTCCTCATGGTCTTTTATCGGTTAAGACTAATATCCCATATAAGAACTATGATTTTTTCTTAAAGTTTTACGTTATGTCCTTGTACTGATGCATTGGCCTTGTATGCTGTTTTCTTATGATCCTGCCTTTTTTAGCTTTTAAATGTCCTACTTGGTCATGAATTTCATGTTTTAAGCCTATTATGATATCATGTCTTCATTTATGCATTTTCCCAATACTTAGTACATTTCGTGTACTAATGCATAATTCTGCCTATATTGTCTCATAATATAGGGTTCTATGCTCTTTCTCATCCCGCTCGTGGCTAGTATATTGCGTTTTTGTGAAGATTGGTGAGTCCTCATGGTCTTTTATCGGTTAAGACTAATATCCCATATAAGAACTATGATTTTTTCTTAAAGTTTTACGTTATGTCCTTGTACTGATGCATTGGCCTTGTATGCTGTTTTCTTATGATCCTGCCTTTTTTAGCTTTTAAATGTCCTACTTGGTCATGAATTTCATGTTTTAAGCCTATTATGATATCATGTCTTCATTTATGCATTTTCCCAATACTTAGTACATTTCGTGTACTAATGCATAATTCTGCCTATA
>JAJOOE010022165.1:0-10263 GCA_036250405.1 Solanum raphanifolium | reverse complement strand
TTAAAGTTGACCCTTACAACTCACTAGTTCAAATGACTAGTTTCCGGACGTCACGGTCATTTCTCATCATTTCATCAAGTTCTCAACTCCAAACTCACATATGAGGCTCTAGTTTCACTAGTTCGTTTTTAGGGTCGTTACATCCACCATTAGTGTTTGTAGGATCTAGGGCCTGCTGGTTATTCTGATTGGCTACATTTTGAGCCAAGAGTTGGATCGCATTCGAAACCTAATGGTCTGGGATTAGAGGAACTACATTAGCATTTCATGCATTAGCATTATTCCATGTGTAAGCTCTATGAGGAGGCATGATCTGAAACGCATAACGATGAATTAAAAAGGAGAAGTTGGATCATACCTCACGCATGATAAGAATAGCAAAGAAAGTGAACTTTTTCTTAAAATACTTCGTAGCCTCCCTCTCATTAATGTGGTGCACTTAACACCCATGAAAGGGACTGTACTTAGTGCGGCTTTCAGACATCCTGAGAATCTTAAACCTAATGTTCTGATACCTAGTTTGTCACGCCCCGAGGCTAACCCCTTAACGTAACACGGGACCTAGGATCACGAATGACCCCAAGCTAACCCTAAGCTGGCATATCATAAGCATATTGAACATAACTAAGAAAACATGAACTAATGCGGAAGCTAAATCAATTGATAACTGAAAGTGGGGAATAAGCAACTAGTCTGAATGTATAAAATGTACTAAGAATTTAGCGATAGCTCAAACAATCACTTAAAAACTCAAGTTGAATCTACTACTATGTCCGAATAGCCTCTACTCACTAGAGTTACTGAAACATGCCCCCAGCTAACCCCAGCAAAACTGAAAACTGAATAGAAAACTAAAAATGAAAAGCAAGTTTGTTGTCCCCGAAGTATGAGGACTCACCACTGAAACTATTAAATACAGATCAAGAATCGATCTATGCCTGATCTGGATGTTAAGTACTTGAACCTACATCATGAAAGGATGTAGCGCAAAGTATGTGTCAGTACTTGGAATGTACTAAGTATGCAGGATATAGATAATAGCTGAAAAAAATATATAAGTTGAACAAGGCATAACTGAGCAATCATGTAATTTGAATAGGATATAAATGCTTAAATATAAATGAAAAGCTAAGATGAATGCCATGATCAAGTACTAATTATTAACATAACCTGCTGAGACTGAATACTGAAGTGTAACCTGAAAAGCTAGCCAAATGCACTAGAGTTTGAATGTGGGAGCTACTCTTAATCGACATACAACCACGTGAGCTAAACATGAAGTCTGACGTATACGCCCCATCGAGAGGACCCAATATACCGTGCCAGGGGTATAAAGGCATGACTGGTGTGATCACTAAATCTGATGCCCAATAGAGGGGACTTATAAACCTATAGGGCACGTATTTCTGGGACTATGATGGAACGATGAACCCTAGTCCAACTTGGTGTTAAGCCTACTTCCAACTGAGAATGTATATGACCCAACATAACTACAATATTGGATAGCTCAATGTTCTGACATGCAAATCATAGAATGCAACATTTAAGTACTGACAATGTAACATTCGAAAACTAGAACATATCAATGGTTGGAGAATTCAAACTACACCAACCTTTCTCTGAAATAGAGAAAGAAGAAATTAATTATCTATTTAACTGACCTAGAAGTATAATTAATTAAAAAGTAAATTTATACCACTAGGGTTCTGAGTTTCATGCAAGGAACTGTGCAAACTTTCCAAGAAAGCAAGCTATTTCGATTTAGGATACTACAATAGCTAAATCACAAAGACTGTCTAAGGTTTTAGAAGCCCTGGGTCTAAACAAGATATGGAGAATCAAGAATCTGACTGAATTCTAGTGACCTAGTGGATGAAAGGAGCCCACTAGTGAAATCCCACATACTGGTGACGAAATCTACCGAAAAATCCTTCAATTTCGAGGATGGAACATCAAGAAAACCTTCTTCTTGTTCTTGAGGGGTTGGTCGACTTTTCTCTCCTTTTTGGCTCTAACTTCGATTATATTTTGTGAATAATCATTTAGGGTAGGTTCTGACTAGAATATTAGTCTAAAACTGAGTAAAACGACCTAGTTTAAGAATAAAATAATTAGTAAAATAACCAACTACCCCTAAACTAATTGCCGATCGACGGACTATGGACAGACCGTACTGCACAACCGTCGATTATGGTCTAGAAGCTGGAAGACGGGGTCTTAACCATGGACCCTGGACCACGGACCGTGGTCCCACATACTGTCTGTAGGTCCTATCGTTGGTCGTGAGTTCCTGGAGATTCTGGGTGGCCAACCTACAGACCATACCTACAGTCCGTCGGTGGCCTCCGTCGGTGGCACCTACAAGTTCTGAAAAAAAATTGCTATTGGCTCTTTCTGGAATCCGGGGTGTTACATGACAACAACTCTTCACCCTTTGAAGGATTATTTTGAGAACCCATAATGTTCTTCATTTAACCACAATGATGACTATTATAGTTTTTGTATCTCCACGTCCATATTCATATATTTAACCACTTGTCTTCTTTTAGACATATTATGTATGGCTACCACATTCACATAAGAGAATGGAGTAGTTCAATTGGACAAATTTCATGACTTTTAGTCAAAAGTATATTATCTAGCCTTAGTCGTCATCATATGATCAAATAGTGCATTGAGAATCAAAGTCAACGTCTTACCCATATAAAGGCATATTAATCCATAATTTGTTAGGATATGAACCCAACATTTTATTATCATAGTGCATTGGGACGTTAACCCAATGTCTTATCATTTTAGTGTAATGAAACTTGAATCCACCATTTTATTACTCTTCAACCAATGCCATATTAATCAAAAGTATATTAGGACTCACCCTCGAGCCTTTAAAATATTACCATACAAGATAAAAACATCATTACATAAGAAAAACTAAAGGCAAACAATAAATACATAATTTCTCAATTACCGTTTATAATAACTCAGTACGAAATTAGTGATTATCAAGTTAGTAGCTTTATGTTGTTAATAGCATAACTAAAAGTAACTTGTGCCAATATCGTCCGGTACATGTACCTTTTATGCTTGGTCAAATTCAAAAATACTGCCACAATTTTCATTTCCAGAATAAAAGTAGTAAGGAAAAGAAAATATATATTATACGCATATCATATCAATAAACCACAATTTAGTCTTGGTTATGTCCTTATAATATGCTTATGAAGCAAAAGTTTCAAAATGAATTATTTATCGTAGAGAATTCACATAATGAATCTCTTGAACAATTTTGCATCAAGATATTAGTTCCACATGAAAAGTAAAACATTCATGGTGATAACGTGTTATAAAATCAAACACAAAATAATATAATTACTAAGAGAAGAAGGCAAGAAGTGTAGGTAGAAGAGAGAACTTTTCTTCTTATTCAAGTGTGTTTACAATGGTAAATGATATCTCAATTTATAGGTTGAGATATCACTCCAAAGGTCACCAAGTTCAATGCTCAAACTAGTAGATACATTGTTATCCATATTATTCTCCAAAAAAGGGTTCATATCACCTAGGGAATATACATACATGAATTTGGTAGTTCATGAATAAACCAAATGGACAATCCACTATTCAATGAATTTATAATATGTATATATATACACATCTTATGTAATTATATACCATCATATATCATCATATCATATATCACTATAAGTGGAAAGATCCTAAGCTCAAAATTGGATTACGATTCCCCCCCGATGTGAGGTCAAAATACATATTTTAAATCATTATTTGCCTCACATTTATTATTTGTCCTTTTTTAGCATGAATTTTGTGGATTGTGCTTAATAGTATAATTTATTTGTATGATTAAATTAGTGTGAAGATGAAGAAATTTGAAGCTAAAACAAATTAACGATGAAAGGTTCAAGAAGGAAATCAAGCAGACAGTTTAATGGATTAAATCTATATATATATATATAAATCTGAATCTAGAATCGCTGATGTGGCATGCCTCTAAGGGCTAGAAAAATATTTATCTTTTTTGTGATTTTTTTTACCATTTTCAATTTTTAAAATACAAAAAAAAGAACACTTAAATATTGAAGATAGTCACAATTAAAGTCATTCAATTATAATTACTCTAATGTACGTAATCTATCTTTTCATATTCGCATGTTACTAATTTGCTAACTATAAATACTAAAAGCAAATGTCATATGCACAACATTCTGTCTTTTTCATTCATAATTTCCTTTCAATTTTTCTTCTTTTTATTTTGCTTCTTTTCATTTGAAACTCTTTTTCCAAGAAGTTTCTTTCTTCTTTTTCCCTTTTTTTTAATTATTTTTTTATTTTAGCATTATTATTGTTGTCTCCACAATTATTATCTTTGTATGTAATTTTCATGCCTGATTTTTATTCGTTAGAATATGAAAGAGAGCAACATATATACGACCTTATTTGTGAAAGGAACTCGTCAGAATCAAGCTTATATATAAATCTGAATCTAGAATCACTAATGTGGCATGCCTCTAGGGGCTAGAAAAATATTTATCATTTTTGTGATTTTTTTGACCATTTTCAATTTTAGAATACAAAAAGAAAACACTTAAATATTAAAGATAGTCACAATTAAAGTCATTTAATTATAATTAATCTAATGTACGTTATCTATCTTTTCATTTCCGTATGTTACTAATTTGCTAACTATAAATACTAAAAGCAAATGTCATATGCACAACATTCTGTCTTTTTCATTCATAATTTCCTTTCAATGTTTCTTCTTTTTATTTTGCTTCTTTTCATTTGAAACTCTTTTTCCAAGAAGTTTCTTTCTTCTATTTCCCTTTTTTTTAATTGTTTTTTTTATTTTAGCATTATTATGGTTATCTCCACAATTATTATCTTTGTATGTAATTTTCATGCCTGATTTTTATTTGTTAGAATATGAAAGAGAGCAACATATATACGACCTTATTTGTGAAAGGAATTCGTCAGAATCAAGCTTGAAAAATATCAATCATTAGCGATATATCAAACTTTATCTACATGTATTTTTCTGTTGCAAGCTTGTATATAGTTATAGTGTGAATTCTCTTCTTTTTATTTTTGCTTCTTTTCATTGGAAACTCTTTTTCCAAAGAGTTTCTTTCTTCTTTTTCCCTTTTTTTTAATTGTTTTTTTATTTTAGCATTATTAGTGTTGTCTCCACAATTATTATCTTTGTATGTAATTTTCATGCATGATTTTTATTTGTTAGAATATGGGAGAGAGCAACCCATATACGACCTTATTTGTGAAAGGAACTCGTCAGAATCAAGCTTATATATAAATCTAAATCTAGAATCACTAATGTGGCATGCCTCTAGGGGCTAGAAAAATATTTATCTTTTTTGTGATTTTTTTGACCATTTTCAATTTTAAAATACAAAAAGAGAACACTTAAATATTAAATATAGTCACAATTAAAGTCATTTAATTATAATTAATCTAATGTACGTTATCTATCCTTTCATATTCGTATGTTACTAATTTGCTTAACTATAAATACTAAAGCAAATGTCATATGCACAACATTCTGTCTTTTCCATTCATAATTTCCTTTCAATTTTTCTTCTTTTTATTTTGCTTCTTTTCATTTGAAACTCTTTTTCCAAGAAGTTTCTTTCTTCTTTTTCCCTTTTTTTTAATTGTTTTTTTATTTTAGCATTATTATTGTTGTCTCCACAATTATTATCTTTGTATGTAATTTTCATGCCTGATTTTTATTTGTTAGAATATGAAAGAGAGCAACATATATACGACCTTATTTGTGAAAGGAACTCGTCAGAATCAAGCTTGAAGAATATCAATCATTAGCGATATATCAAACTTTACCTACATGTATTTTTCTGTTGCAAGCTTGTATATAGTTATAGTGTGAATTCAATTTTTCTTCTTTCTATTTTGCTTCTTTTCATTTAAAACTCTTTTTCCAAAAAGTTTCTTTCTTCTTTTTCCCTTTTTTTTTTATTTTAGCATTATTAGTGTTGTCTCCATAATTATTATCTTTGTATGTAATTTTCATGCTTGATTTTTATTTGTTAGAATATGGGAGAGACCAACCTATATACGACCTTATTTGTGAAAGGTACTCGTCAGAATCAAGCTTGAAGAATATCAATCATTAGCAATATATCAAACTTTATCTACATGTATTTTTCTGTTGCAAGCTTGTTTATAGTTATAGTGTGAATTCAAATGTAACAAATTTTATTTTTCTAGGACAAATGCCCTGTTTAAAATTTAAGAAATAAAATATTAATTTTACATCAAATTATTATTATTATTATTTTTATTATTATTATTATTATTATTATTATTATTATTATTATTATTCACAAACAAAACCTCTCCTTATACGATTTCTAAATGCTCCCAAAATAAGTAACATATTAAAAAAATATAATTATTTCTTTCATCCCAAAAAAAATGATATATGAATAAAAATAAAATCTTAAAGAATATTTTTAAAGCTCCTCACATTTCCTATAAATTTTTTAGTTTTGACAAAGTTTTCTTCTCTTTGACAAGAGAGGTTTCTTTAATAGAAGAATTCTTTGTGTAGTATAAATCAGTTGATTTTCTTTATCTTTTTTTTGTTGAATTTATAGAGACATAATGGAGTTATCATAATGATAGGAGAAATTGATTTTCGAAACATGATTATGGAGATTCTGGATAAAATAAAAAATCAAAAAGGAAAGGAGAATTGAATTAATTACCCAAAAAAAGATATAATTAGTAAGACATATTTTATCTTACCTAGGATAGTCATTCTAACAATAATATAATAAGGAAATAAGGAGAAAAATCAAAAGGGTTTTATAGTATTTTTTTTTTTACAAATATCCAAATTTATTTTAAATCGGAGTTATAAATGCATAATTTAATTAAGATAAATTAGATTATAAATCCTTTTGAAACTGAAAAAATACTTGGATGAATTAAAATTCTAGAATAGTGTAATTAGGGTTACTTGAGCCACAACAAATAAATCAAAATTATAGTTATAAAAGAGGATGGTATTAATATTTGATGCTTTTAGCTTTTAAAATATGAAATATATTTATAAAATTGGGAAATAATAAGTAATACCTCTCAAATACTCATGATTTAATTTAAAATTGGAGTTATATATGCATAATTTAATTAAGATAAATTAAATTATAGATCCTTTTGAAACTAGAAAAAAAAAAGATTTGGATAAATTAAAATTTTAGAATAGTGTAACTAGGGTTACTTGAGATCCAACAAATAAATCAAAAATATACTTATTGAACCAGGAAGATGATGGTATTACTTATTAACGTTTGATGTTTTTAGCTTTTAAAATATGAGAGATATTTAGAAAGTTGAGAAATAACAAGGAAATAATAAGTAACACTTCTCTTTCGTCAAGAATTTTATCCTCCTTTTTTATTTTATTTTTTTTATAAAAAAGTCATCTTTATCATAATTCACACTTCTCCATCTTCATTATTTTCACTCTTAATTAGTAATAGTCATAACTCACATTAAATTATCGTAGTTATTAAAAACGTTATTTACATATCATTTAATTTTAACAATAAGAATGTGAATGCAATTTATATTATGTTGATACTAATAAGAACTTATACTAACAATTAATATGTTAGCTGTAAAAACATAAAGGAAAGCAGAACAAGGTGAAGAAAAGAAGAACAAACAAAAAGTCTAAATATATTTATTTTTTACTTCATATAACATATATAACCATATTATTATTTATATACTTTTAGTATACTAAGATAATGAACTCGATTGACACATCATTTACCATTTGAGAAGATTTATTAACAAGTGATAAAAGTTTGAGAAATTGTTATCATTTATAAATTTTTAATATTTTCGACTTATCTAAAATACCTATAATTTTTTGTTCATTCCACTAAGTCAAATTCAAATATTATTGTAAGCCACATTTTATATGAAAGCTAACATATTAAAAATTTATTGAACATAATTTTGATTGTTGAATAAAAATCAAATCAAATAGGAGTTTTTTTTTTTAATATAGTTTATAACATTTAAAGTGTTTTTAAAAAAAAAACTATAATTATAAATTAACTTTTCAATTAATAACAAATTTATAAAATGCAATTCAAATCGCACGAAGCGCGGACAAGTTTACTAGTTTAATATAATATTGAATACATATGAAAGTGCAGCAAAAAGACACTAAAGAAATTGGCACATCTGCCACGTGTCACAAAGGGAACGCATCAAGCATCATTGAAGACGGCGGCGGACGAAACACAGTTCAGGCGGAATTCTAATTCCTTTTGTTTTTGAGTTCTAATTTGTTTGGACTCAATTATTTTATTTAGGGTTTTCTATTTATATTAATAGTCCATAAGAATAATTATTAGGGGAGGAAGATACAATGTAGAAATTAACTTTTGTCACGATCCAAAACGAGTCGTGAGTGGCACCCACACTTAACCTCTTAAGTGGGAGAACCAAGGAGCTTAAACCACAACATATATTAATAATTCAACTCCGAATAACAATAAAATGCGGAAGCTCAAAACTTGTTAAAGTAACCAATCAAATTAACCTCTAAAGTCTATTACACCTTATCCCCAAAATCTGAAAGTCATCACATCAAGAACATCTAATCTTCAAATACTAAGTCTAAGAGTATTAAAGACACCAAAATAAATGAATAAAATAATTTATGTCCGAAAACTAATGACATCATGCCATGACCAAGAGAATCCAACACGAGCGGGAATGAATAGCTCACCCTGGAACCTGATGTGCTGGAGATTGGCTAGAGCTGAGGGCGAGTCGAAGTCACTGATACACTCATTGCACTCCACAAAAAGAAAACAAAGAAAAACACAAGTAGGGCTCAGTACAGGCAACATGTACTGAGTAGATATCATCGGCCAACCCAAAATAGAAACTAATATGTAATGAATAATAGTATAAAATCAACTATGACACTTAGCAAGTGGCAAACAACAAACACATGAACCAATGTCAACAACACTAAAGTAAGTACGTAATCAGTCAACAATATCAAAATCACACATGAGGACTCATGCCTCCAAACCAAACTAATTTGGGAATTGAGTTCTTTGAGATTGAGTACATTAAGTTAATTCAATATCTTTTTCCTTTAATGTTACTGTGTCGGAACGTGACACTCTGATCCAATTATACCGTGTCAAAATGTGACACTCCGATCCAACAATATCGTGTCGGAACGTGACACTCCGATCCAATTATACTGTGTCAGAACGTGACACTCCGATCCAATAATATTGTGTCGGAACGTGACAATCCGATCCAATTATACCGTGTCGGAACGTGACACTCCGATCCAACAATACCATGTCGGAACGTGACACTCCGATCCAACAATACCATGTCGGAACGTGACACTCCGATCCAATAATATCATTAATTTATCATTTATTATCACCACTTTTCAATTAATTAACAATATTTTATCAAGCCTTCTTTATTCAAGGCATCATTTCGATAGAGAGAGTTCAAGATTATAAATTCCACGGTCTCAGGATTTCAGACCAATCACAAACCACACAATCAAGTACATAGAGAACTTCACAATATCATTCAATGCATATCAATCACTATTAAGAGTCTATATATCAAATAGAATAAACCATAACCTACCTCAACTGAAGAACTGAAGTCAAGAGAGCTAATCTTCCAATTCTTTCCCTTTCCGCAATGCCTTCGAATGTTTCTCGATCTATCAATTGTACATTATTTGTAAGTAAACAATTCTATCGATCCCCATATCACTATATGCCTAGTCTAGAGTTAAGTCTCAATTCTTTCAAATATCATAAATCTAATGATATCAATATAATATAGTTTACTTGCTTAAACCCATATATCATCATTTAAATTATGTCGTAATAACGAACATTAAAGCTAAGCTACTGATTGCGAATATCACCCTAAAACAATAAAATGCAAGCTAACTTATTTATGATAATACACTATAACCTCATTCTTAAATGTTGGATTATCAAATGGCACACATTTGCCAATAATTACTCACAAAAGTTTGTCTCCAACAATCCTGCCGCTACTATCCATTCTAAATTCCCATCCAACCTTAATTATAAATAATAATTATCACTCCTACTATTGATAACTACACTTCACCCTAACACTACTGCCAATGCACACTCGTTCTTTCCAATGTCTCATCTAATTACAATACTA
>JAJOOE010022164.1:0-16271 GCA_036250405.1 Solanum raphanifolium | reverse complement strand
TTCAGAATTTATCTTTTTTCTTTTTTTTTTTAATGAAAAATGTGTTTTTAGTTAATAAAAATAAATTGAAGCGAATTGGGGCTGCCTGGGATCGAACCGGCGACCTATGAGTTGAAATCTTGCAGTGGTACCAGTGAACCATCCAGCCATTTTGAGAACGGGTTCAACAAGTTTTAATTTAATATATTCTTTAATAATTATAGAAGTAATATATCGAGTTTAGTCGGATGACCACGGGTTCGGGTGACCCAAAATTAGTACATAAATTCGCCCCTGTATATTGCCTTTGCGGAAAAATATATATGTAAGTTTACTTTGTGCTCTTTAATTTGTTGTCTTTCGTAATCTCATCTTTCTACATGATTAAGTTGATTTTAATTAGAAGAATACATAAGTCTCAAAAACACACCTAAAATTTTATTTTTTTGTAGTTTCATACTCAAACTATTGGGGAGTGTGAGTTTAATACTTTAACTATCACTTATTAATTTGGGAAAAACACATTAGTGGTGTGTATAATACACTCTCTTTTATTAATTGGAGAAACATACCTCTCTATAGAGGCCTTGCTTTTCGCTATAGTGGAGGCCGCTATAGCGGAGAAATCCCCTCCTAGCCAGAAATTGGATTTTTCTTTTGGAAGCTATTCTTAGGAGATTTTATGATTTCTAACTCGATACTCATTAAAATGCAGGTTCATAATTCAAATGGTTGTCAATCAAGAATGCACTTGTCCTTATGTGATATTCCCCGATGAAGCTAGTTAGGAATGATTCATGGACTAACGGAGTATATAGATGGTTTCTCTGAGAGGGCAGCTTTCTGCATGTGAATAGTGGAGGAAAAGGCACCAACCTTTTACCACCGACTCCAAGAGTTTGGTTGGGACCCACTTGTTGAAGTTCACCGGTCTTCCCTTTCAGGCTGGGTGAGGGAGTTCTATGCGCTTCTCCCGACAATTCTTTTGAATTCCCCTCAGGCTTCCTTTCACAATTGAGAGGTGGATGTCCCTGTGGACATTTATATGGTGAATGAGGTTCTAGGAGTGTCGAACGTTCCCAATGAGGATTTTGAGGCCAAGCTAAAGGCGATGGATAGAGGTGGATGCGGGATTCACTGGTCGACTAGGAGTATCAAGGTAAAGGTATAAGGTAAGGTATATTGGATCCACCTTAGCTTAGATTTCATGGTCCTTACCTTGACAAGTAGGACACTCTTTTTTTGGTATGAAAACAGTACACTAAACTTCATATTATAGCTCATATGGTTTATGTCGGTTAACAATATCTTCCACACTATGATATGATTTTCAGATATTGTTTGACCTTGTACTATATTTTCAGATCAGGTCATTAGTTTTCATGTTATGTTTACTTGGTCATTGTATTAGCATGTTTTATGGACTTATCATGTTATCATGTCATATTTATGTATTTTCCCCATACTCAGTATATTCCGAATACCGACCGCATACTTTTCTACCTATGTTGTTTCATAATATAAGTTCTGATGTATCTCATCAGGCTCATAGTTAGTCTTGCTCCGATCATCCAGTTAGCAGTGTTGGTGAATCCTTACCTCATCGAGAACACCACTTATGATTTCCTTCTTGTCTTTACACTATAACAAAAGCAACTTTTTAGCGGCAAAAAATAGACACATTAATAAAGAGTGCTAAAATCTTTACCAGCATTAGTTAAGTGTCATTAGATTCAATATTGCTAAAGGCTTTAGGTTTCAAGTACTGACGCATACGTGTGTTACATCTTCTCGTGATGTAGGTTCAGGTTCTCAGCATCCAGATCACGCTAAGATCGGTTCTCGATCTCCAATTCAGCAGAATCAGTGGTGAGTCCTCATTCTCCGAGGACAATAGTCATGAGTCTCTTTTTAGTATTATTTTTAGTCCTTTAGTTTCATTTTTGCTAGACTTAGCTGGGGCCTTTCCCAACATTTCTAGTCAATTAGAGGTTATTTTCATACATAGTTAGATTCAGCTTAGTATTGAGTTAGTATCTTCTTTGTATTAAACTCATCAGTTTTCATATATCTCAGTTATAGTATATGGGTATTCCCCATCTTTTCATTTTATTTATGATTTAGCTTCCGCATCAGTTTATTATCTTTAGTATGCTCATGATCATGCCAGCAGGGTTATTTTGGGATCACTTGTGGTCCTAGGTCCCATGTCCGCGTCTCGGGGGTAGTTCGGGGAGTGACAAACTTGGTATCAGAGCACTAGGTGTAAGAGTCCTAGGATGTCTGAAAAGCCGCACTAAGTAGAGTCCTTTCCATGGGTGTGAAGTGCACCACATCTAATGTGAGGGAGACTACAAAGTGTTTTAGGAAAACTTCACTCTCTTTGTTATTCTTATCGTGCGTTGGTATGATCTCCTTTCTAATCCGTCGTTATGCGCTTAAGATCATGCCTCCCCGTAGAGCTAACGCCAGGAATGCTAATGCACGCAATGCTAGCACAGTTCCTCTAGTCCTAGTCCATGAGGTTTGGAATGAAGAGTTTCAGAATGCGATCCAACTATTGGCTCAGAGTATGACCAACAAGAACATTTAATAGGTTCCAGTTCCTACTTATAGAAATGGTGGATTAATGGCAGCTAGAGTTCGAGATTTTGTTAGGAAGAATCCACCTGAGTTTTTAGGGTCCCAAGTTGGTGAGGACCCACAGAACTTCATTGATAATGTTAAGAAAATCTTTGGAGTGATGCAAGTGACTGGAAATGGTAGGGTTGAGTTGACATCCTACTAGCTTAGGGATCTGGCTCACATATGGTTCACTTAGTGGAAAGACAACATGGGCTACTTTGTCTTTTGTAAGTCCCTTTATAGCAGTGATCTTAGGTGTTAGTCCAGAAACTCTATCAGAACCCTTCTCAGTCTCTTCTCTAGTCGGTGACCCAGTTATAGCTAGACGGGTATACAGAAATTGTCATGTCACAGTCTCTCAGAAAGTCACCTCAGCAGATCTTGTAAAGTTAGAAATGATAGACTTTGATATTATTCTAGGCATGGATTGGTTACATTCCTGTTATGCCTCAGTTGATTGTAGAACTAGGATTGTTCGTTTTTAGTTTCCAGACGAACCAAACAGAATGGAAGGGTAGTAGCTTAGCGCTTATGAGTCGATTCATTTCTTACCTTAAGGCCAGAAAGATAATCTCTAAGGATTATCTCTATCATCTAGTTCGGGTTAAGGATTCTAGTTCTGAATCCCCAACTCTTGAGTCAGTTCCAATAGTCAATGAGTTTCCAGATGATCTTTTCGGAGTTCCTCCCGAAAGGGAAATTGACTTTGGGATTGATCTCCTTCCAGATACCCAGCCTATCTCTATTCCTCATTATAGATTGGCTCCAGCTTAGCTTAAGGAATTAAAAGAGCAATTGAAAGACCTTTTAGATAAGGGCTTCATCAGACCTAGTACTTCGCCATGGGGTGCACCAGTGTTGTTTGTAAATAAGAAAGATGGTTCTCTCAGAATGTGCATTGACTATAGGCAGTTGAACAAAGTCACAATCAAGAATAAGTATCCCATCCCCAGGATTGATGACTTGTTCGACCAACTTCAGGGTGCTAGTCATTTCTCAAAGATAAACCTCAGATCAGGTTATCATCAACATAGAGTCAGAGATAGTGACATTCCGAAGACAGCCTTCAGAACTCGGTTCATTACAAATTTGTAGTTATGTCATTTGGACTAACCAATGCTCTTGCAACTTTCATGAATTTGATGAACAGAGTGTTCAAGCAGTACTTAGACTTGTTCGTTATCGTCTTTATTGATGATATCCTCATTTACTCTAAGAATGAGGAAGAACATGCGAGTCATTTGAGAGTTGTTCTGCAAACTCTCAAAGATCGCTAGTTATTTGCAAAATTTAACAATTGCGAGTTTTGGTTAAATCAGTTGCTTTGCTTGGGCATATTGTGTCTAGTGAAGAAATTCGAGTAGATTCCCAGAAGATAGAAGCAGTGAAACAATGGCCCAGACCTACCTTTCCTACAGATATCAGAAGTTTCTTAGGTCTAGCGGGCTATTACAGATGGGTCGTGGAAGGATTTTCATTCATAGCCTCACCATTGACTAGGTTGACTCAGAAGATGGTCAAGTTTTGATGGTAAGATAATTGTGAGAAAAGCTTCGTAGAATTGAAAACTAGGTTAACTACAACTCCTATTTTGACTTTACCAGAGGGTTCAGACGGTTATGTCATTTATTGTGATGCATCCAGAGTTGGCCTAAGTTGTGTGTTGATGTAGCGAGATAAGGTTATAGCTTATGCTTCTAGACAGATTAAGGTGCATGGGAAGAACTATCCAACTCATGACCTCGAGCTTGCAGCAGTGGTGCTTGCACTCAAGATATTGAGACACTACTTGTATGGTGTTCACTAACAGTAAGAGTCTTCAATATGTATTCACCCAGAAAGAGTTGAATCTTCGCCAGAAGAGATGACTTGAGTTCCTTAAGGATTATTATATGAGTGTGCATTACCATCCTATTAAGGCGAATGTAGTAGCAGATGCTCTTAGCAGACTATCTATGGGTAGTGTAGCCCATGTTGAAGAAGAAATGAAAGAACTAGCGAAGGGTGTTCATAGGCTTGCTCTCTTGGGATTTCGCCTTATGAGCATATCAGATAATGGTGTCACAGTTCAGAATGGGTCAGAATCTTCTTTGGTAGTAGAAGTTAAGGAAAAACAAGACAGTGATCCAATCTTACTTGAGCTCAAGGGTGCAGTCCACAATCAGAGAGTGGAGGTTTTCTCCCAAGGGGATTTGGTGTACTTCGCTATCAGGGTAGATTGTATGTTACTGATATGGGTGAATTGAGGCAACATATTCTCGCATAAGCCCATTACTCTAGAAATTCTATTCATTCAGGCGCCACTAAGATGTACCACGATCTGCGGAGAGTCTATTGGTGGAATGGTATGAAAAGAGATATAGCAGATTTTGTGGCTAAGTGCCCAAATTGCCAGCAAGTCAGGAGGCATGGCTCAAGAGATTGAAATTCCTACTTGGAAGTGGGAAGTGATCAACGTGGACTTCATCACAGGTTTACCTGGTACTCGCATACAACATGACTCCATTTGGGTGATTGTTGATAGGGTTACTAAGTCTTCTCGCTTTTTGGCGGTCAACACTACATATTCAGCGGAGGATTACACCAAGCTTTACATTAATGAGATTGTGAGGTTGCATGGGGTTCCTTTGTCTATCATCTCAGATAGAGGTCCTTAGTTTACCTCTCATTTCTGGAAGTCATTTCAAAAAGGTCTTGGTACTCAGGTTAATCTTAGCACAACATTTCATCCGCAGACGGATGGTCAGACAGAGCGTACCATTCAGACCTTAGAGGACATGTTGAGAGCTTTTGTGATCGACATCAAGGGTAGTTGGGATTATCACCTTCTTCTTATTGAGTTTTCCTACAATAATAGTTACCATTCCAGCATTCAAATGGCCTTTTATGAGGCATTGTATGGGCGTAGATGTAGATCTCTAGTTGGTTGGTTTGAAGTAGGTGAAACAACCTTGATAGGACCAGATTCAGTCCTTGATGCTATGAAGAAAGTGCAACTCATGAGAGATAGACTTAAGACTGCCCAGAGTCGCCAGAAGTTTTTTGCAGATGTGAGAAGAAGGGAACTAGAGTTCCAAATTAGGTTTTCCTGAAAGTGTCACCTATGAAGGGGGATATGAGATTTGGCAAGAAAGGGAAGCTCAGTCCCAGATATGTAGGCCCTTACCGGATCTTGAAAAGGATTGATAAAGTGGCTTATGAGTTAGAGTTGCCAGCAGATTTAGCAGCAGTGCATCCAGTCTTTCACATTTCACTTTTGAAGAAGTGTGTGGGTGATCCAACATCCGTAATGCCATTAAAGAGTGTGGCTGTGAAAGATAGTCTCTCGAATGAGGATGTACCAGTTGAGATTCTCGATCGTCAGGTTAGAAGGTTGAGAAACAAAGAAGTCGCTTCAGTCAAGGTTTGGTAGAGGAGTCAGTCCATAGAGGGAGCTACTTGGGAAGTAGAAATGGCCACGAAAGCCAAGTATCCTCACCTTTTTCCTTCCGATTCCACTCTAGCTTGAGGTAATAGTTCCTCTTCAGTTTTTCAGTCGTTCATGCGTAAATTCAGTCTTAGAATCATGTTCCTGCAGTTTGTACTTGCATTTTCACCGTATTTGCATGTTCTTGGAACTCTGTTCAGTCAGAAATTCAGTTCTCAATGTTTAGTGATAGGGATTGCAGCCCTCTCCCTCCATTTCAGCTAGTTTAGTCTTCATTCAAGGACGAATGGTCCCAAGGGGGAGATAATGTAACACCCCGTATCCGAAACAGACCTAAAATGCAAATTTTGAGAAGTTGCAGGTGCAACCCACGATTGCCATCCACAGACCATAGGTCAGACCACGGCTCGTGCTGGTGGTCCGTGGTTCACCACTGCAACCCCTCCCCAAACCCAACACAGAAAATCGACTAAGTCTCGACCCACGGACAGACCTACGGTCCGTAGGTCAGACCACAGTCCTTGGTTTGTATCCGTGGATCAAGACTCATTTACCCAGCCTCTAACATGAATTACGGTCGACCAGCACGGACCGTCGTTCAGTGCACGGTCTGTAGGTCTGACTGTAGATGAGGGTCAACAGCCAGTTAGAGAAAAATTATTGATAGGATCAACTCAAATGGTCATAACTCTTAGCACAAAATGAATTATGTGTCCCATGACCTATGATATGATAGATAATTGAATCCTCTTTCGAACGCCACCAAGTTTGCTAAAATTCGACCTCCGAGTAAAACGTTATTCTCGTTTTAGTGAAGACTTGCCGGACAGACTTGATCGACGGACCCTAATGACGGCCGGTAGATCAAACGACGGACCGTCGTTCCTTCCGTGGATGGGCTTCGCCAGAATCTCCCTGCGAATCAGCGGGCCTAGCCCTCTTCTGTCTCTCTTTCTCGATCATCTCACTCGTATACTATAGATGTCGACGATCCTCTATGCCCTGTGCGAAGGCCTGAATCCGCGAGATATCCATATTATCATTTAGTGCAGCGGTAGAACAAGCCTCAATATAGTCTGAGTTAAGCCCTCCCACAAATCTACGTACCCTGTCATGCATCGTATCAACAAATGCTGGTGCATATCTAGCCAATGAATCAAATCTCAGCCCGTACTCTCGGACACTCATGTTATCTTGTCGGAGGTTCAGAAACTGGTCCACCCGGCCATCCTTAATCTCTCGAGGCAAATAATGATCTATGAAAGCTTCTATAAAGCTATCCCAAGTGGGTAGAGATGTATCTTCTCCCCTAGATCTCTTCCAACTTTCATACCACAATACTGCAACATCACGCAATCAAAATGTTGCTAACTTAACTGACTCAGTCGCTGAGGCATGCATGACTCTGAAGATCCTATGTAGCTGATCAACAAAGTGCTAAAGGTCTTCTCTGCGATCTGTCCCTGTAAACTGTGGAGGATTCAAGGCAAGAAATTCATGAACTCTCGAACTTCCAGGCCCTTCAGAAGGTTCGGCAATATCTGGCGCAACTGGTTGGCACTGTGCTGCTACTAACTGTGCTAACATATATACTAAGTTAGGGTTGTTTTGGTCCTTTTCCTATTTCGTTGGACCCCTAAGCTATGCTGTTTAGACCCTGAATTATGAGGTTTTAGTCAATTTAAGCCTATAAACATAACTAGAACTTACCTAAGTCAAATCATTAATCAAAACTTAGAAAAATTAGAACTCTAAGAGGAGAAAGAAGTCAAGAACCCTAGTTCAAGAACGCAACAAGTTTTCTTCAGTTCCAGCCCAAAAATCAAAGGATTTCTCTGTGAAATTCGTCACCAGGTATGTGGGATTTCACTAGTGGGTTCCTTTCACCCATTAGGTCCCTAGTTTTCAGTCAGTTTCTTGATTCCCTTATTATGACTCGACCTAGGGTTTCTTGAATGTTAGAATTGTTGAGTTCCTAGCTGTTAGAATGATCCAAATCAGATTAGTATGTTAATATTCAGTTTATTGCATGAATTTCAGAACCCTAGCTATGCATTTCTTTAGTTTTTGAATTACACATGCTAGGTCAGATATTTCAGTATTCAGTTATACATGCCTCAGTTTATGAATGCATCATTATCAGATTAATTGTTGCATTCCCAATTTTGCATGTTCAGTTTGAGCTATCCAGTAACTTATAGAAATTAAGTCATAATGTGTTAATTACTTAATCCATTGGGAGTAGCATAATATCGAGTTGGACTAGGGTTCAACGTACCCAAATAGTCCCAGAACTACTAGCCACGTAGGTTGTAAGTCCCCTCTGTGGGCATCATTTCAGTGATCACGCCAGCATGCCTCTATACCTCTGGCAGGGTATATTTGGTCCTCTCGATGGGGTGTATACATCGGACTCCACATTTAGCTCATGTAGTTTTATTATCGGTTATTAGTAGCTCCTACAGTTCAGTCAGATTCTATTGCATTGACCATTTATCAGTATAGTCAGTATTCAGTTTCAGCATTTATAAATTAGTCACTGCATTCAGTTATCTTAGCATTTAGTATCTATATCCTGTTCAGATTATATCATTGCTTATTTGCTTTGTTCAGTTATACGTTATTTCAGCTGTATTCTATCCTACATGCTTAGTACCTTTCAAGTACTGACGCATACGTGCACCATATCTTCTCGTGATGTAGGTTCAGGTTCTGAGCATCCAGATCACGCTTAGATCGGTTCCCAATCTCCAATTCAGCAGAATCAGTGGTGA
This sequence comes from Solanum raphanifolium, assembly GCA_036250405.1. Classification (NCBI taxonomy): domain Eukaryota; kingdom Viridiplantae; phylum Streptophyta; class Magnoliopsida; order Solanales; family Solanaceae; genus Solanum; species Solanum raphanifolium. The sequence goes on along the minus strand of JAJOOE010022164.1, from coordinate 7,466 downwards.
GTCCTCATTCTCCGAGGATAATAGTCATGAGTCTCTTTTCAATATTATTTTTAGTCCTTTAGTTTCAGGTTTGCTAGATTTAGCTGGGGCCTGTCCCAACATTTCTAGTCAATTAGAGGCTATTTTCATACATAGTTAGATTCAACTTAGTATTGAGTTAATATCTTCTTTGTATTAAACTCATCAGTTTTCATATATCTCAGTTATATTATATGGGTACTATTCCCCATCTTTTCAATTTATTTATGATTTACTTTCCGCATCAGTTTATTATCTTTAGTATGCTCGTGATCATGGCAACATGGTTAGCTTGGGATCACTTGTGGTCCTAGGTCCCATGTCCGCGTCTCGAGGGTAGTTCGGGGCGTGACCAACCCGCACCGATGACAACCAACCCGATAAATGTATATTATATGTGATTTGGTTTGGTTTTGAGAATTTAAAAATCGATTATGTTGGGTTGGTTTTGATTTTGACCAATAACTGGTCTAAACCGACCCGTGAACACCCCTACGACATCATCATAACTTGTAAACAATTAAACAGATGCATTTTTTTCTGTAATTACAACACTTGTGAGCAATTTAATAAGATACTTAGAGAGTGTTTGTATTGACTTAAAAGTTTGTCAAACCTACTTGTTAAGTCAGTTTTTGACTTCCGAAAGTGATTGACAAATATAAAAATAACTCAAAATTAATCAAAAATGACTTGAAATAAGTTAGGAAGTATTTGACAAGGTTAAAAATAACTTAAAATAAGTTTAAAATGACTTAAAATAAGTTAAAAAACGAAAAGTAGGCCTCCACCTACTTTTTATTTTTTGACTTAAAAGTCATTTAAGTTTAACTTTTTATTTTTGACTTAAAAACTATTTTTTAAGCCAATCCAAATGGGCTCTTAGAAGTATCACTTGTGAAAGTGTTTTTTTTGGGGGCCTTGCTATTTGTGATTTTTTAATAATGATTTAATAGATTATTTTGTATATATTTTTTGTTAAAGGGCAATAAAATTTAAACGAAAAAGGGTTAAAATTGTCCTTGAATTATGCGAAATAAATCACTTATATTCTTAATATTTTGGGTTTAAAAATACCCTTGCCGTCATTCCAAGGGATCGTAAATACCCTTAAGAGTTAACACTCAAAATTTTGGTCAATAAATATTGTATTTTTAAAGAATATCTCTATGATAGTGTATTATGTGATTTTATAAACTTGTACTTATTTGGTAAGATTGTATAAAAAATTCAGACAATTTTTATAGTTTTACAATTTATGAAATTTTTATATTTATGAAATACAATATAAAATGTTCAAATCACATATTCAAACAAAATTTTAACTTCATTTCAATCATTTCATATGGAAGGCCAAACTGGTCCTTATTCGTTGCTCATCATCACAAATCAAATATTAGAATATTTCTTTATTCCTCTCACATCTCTTCATCTTCAATCCCCAAATTTGTGGTAGAAACCCTAGAAATTTCTGAGATTTTAGCGCAGATTATGATATTGAAGTCATTCAAAGTGCTCCCTCTTTGTCTGTAGCTGCTACAATTTGAAGTACAAAGACAGAGAAGGTATGTATGTGGCTGCATTGCCTCCTACTTATATTGAGATATTCCAAGCTGCATGAGTCTGTTATGGTTACATAATTGATTGATCGACTTTATTTTGTTTATTGGAGTAGTAGGAATGGCTGATGTGCAAGAGAGATGGTGTGTGGTGACTGGAGGAAGAGGCTTCGCTGCTCGGCATTTGGTGGAAATGCTGATCCGATACGAAATGTTTCAAGTTCGAATTGCAGATTTAGGTCCAGCCATTAAGCTGGAGCCTGATGAGGAGGAAGGCACAGTTGGAAAAGCTATGCGATCAGGCCGTGCTAAGTATGTATCCATGGATCTTCGTGACAAGTCCCAAGTACTCAAAGGTCTTTCCGCCTCTTAATATTTTACTCCATTTTTTTGTTTTGATAACTGTGTTTCCTGGTCAACTTTTGTGAACCTCCACTAATTCCACGGGTACATGCTACCCTCAACAACACAGAGATAGATGAGAAGAAATCATCCTAGTATTTTTGACTCCGCTAAAATTTGAACCTAAGATCTCGTAACTCTCAATCCACTTCTTTGATTACTAAGTCACACCCTTGGGTGCATCCAGTTTTATTTGCTTATAGTAACTCCTTAACTTGCTCCCGACTGCCAAAAAACAGATTTTTGATTCTCCAAATGAGATTAATTCCCTCCTCTCCCCTTCAACCTAAGACATTGGTGATATTTAGAACCTCTAGTTCTAAAAACTCCTATTTGTCGTAAAAGACAAATTATTGAGTATTGTAATGAGATATAGCTAAAATAGAGCTAAGTACAACATAGAGGATATATATGACCTACCTGTTTAGTTTGGGATTGAAGTGTAGTGGTAGTTATTATTATTTGTTTTTAATTTTTCTTAAAAAAGTTCTTTAGTTAGCTTATCTGTGATGTTCTTTTAGTTTATCCATTGTATAAAATGTAAGAGCTATAGATATCAAAGCTTTGCCATAGCAGATCCTAGTGTTAGCAGGTCTATCTGCTACCAGTAATGCATGATTTTGGTGTAAGAGAAAACTGAATCAAATCTTCTGTTCAACACCTTTGTCTTTATCATAGAACATGAGCGTTTGTCCATATTGATTATAAACAAATGTAAGTTAAGGTAGTGAGAAAACTATTTGTTGTGTACCAGATTCCTGAAAAAAAAATGGGCAGCTTGTTTATTATCGACTGGCATTTGGTCCTGTTTTCAGCTTTTTGACTAGAAGAGTAAAACATGTGGAACTTCCATATGTACATCGAATATATGCTATTCCTTCATTCCCATATTGATTCAATTAGAATAACATATGCCAATTAATGTTCCCGGTAAATTTAATTTAGTATCTAAATTAGCAATTTTCTTGATAGGTAAAGTGTAACATCTATTTATAGAACCAACATAAACGTTATACATCTGTTTTTTTGATGGGTGAAGTGTAGCTTTTATTTATAGAACCAGCATAAATGTTAGCAATACATTTGTAGAGTGCATGTAGTGCTAACATTTTTAAAAAAAAAATGTCTATGCTTAGCAATAGATTACCAATTTATTCATGAGCCATTGAATTTTCTGATCTCGATAACTTGGTCTCTAGCTGAAAATTGAAAGATGTAGCTTATCAAGGGTATAAGTTTTGAAGGACCAAGCAGTTTCAAAAGAAAAGTTTTGAAGGAGGTTGACAGTGCTTCCAATTATGGCTTGTGATCCCTTATACACCTTTATATGACATTCCATGTACTTTTAACCATAGTATGAAAGCAAAAATGTGAGTTTCCACATTTGAGACTGTTACAAATAAAATTAGCCTGGCATCAAAGCACATGGCCAAATTATGACACGAATTGCCCAAGACCATCTTATTTGGGTTAAAATATTCAAACTAGCTTTTCTTTAGTTATGTAGTGTCAGAAATCTTCAATTGATAACTTGCAGCGTGTGAAGGAGCTGAGGTTGTCTTCCACATGGCTGCGCCAGATTCCTCCGTCAACAACCACCAGCTTCATCATTCTGTTAATGTGCTAGGTATTGTTCACAATTAGGGAAAGCTTTCATTGTCAGAAATTTGACTTGTTAATGTATTTTTCTTGTTTGGCTTCCTGTTTCCTGTATGAGAGTTTTACTCTCCTCTTCTGTTGGACAAATATAAAGGAACCAAGAATATCATTGATGCTTGTGTTGAGCTAAAAGTGAAGAGACTTATTTATACCAGCTCCCCCAGTGTGGTGTTTGATGGAGTTCATGGTATTATCAATGGGGATGAATCATTACCATATCCTTCGAAGGTATAGACTTTGTTTCCTGTTTAGCATCCAAATGAATCTTTGTCAGATTTGTCTATAACATACTTTGTTACTGATAATGTTTTCAGCATAATGATTCCTATTCTGCAACTAAAGCTGAAGGAGAGGCACTAGTTATCAAGTCAAATGATACTAAAGGGCTCCTGACCTGCTGCATTAGGCCTAGCAGTATTTTTGGCCCTGGCGACAGGTTGTTGGTTCCATCACTAGTTGCAGCTGCAAGGGCTGGAAAATCTAAGGTGACTATATAATAGGTCAAATTTAATGTTCAGTAGTTTGATTAGAAAATGTGTTATGAGGAACTTTCTACTAGTTCACTATTAATTTTTTTGTTTGTCCAAATTTTTTGTAATGGTGAAAGAGTGATGGATTTTAAATGTCTTCTATTCTCTATCTACTATTTGAATGATTTTGACAACTTGTTTGATTCTTAATTGTTCCAGTTCATTATTGGTGATGGCAACAACATGTATGATTTCACATACGTAGAGAATGTCGCACATGCTCATGTATGTGCCGAACGAGCTCTTGCATCAGGGGGTGCAGTTGCAGAAAAAGCGTCTGGTCAGGTAACATTTCGAATTTTATTTATTTCTATGTTCTGTATAAGCTTCTGCTATGATATCATGCTTTGCCATATGCTTTCAATCTAATGTATCCTATGAGGTTCCGACTCTTCAAAAATGTTAATGGGTGCATGTCAAATCCTCCAAAAGTGGTGCATTTTTGGAGTCCATAGCTATTATATGTTTTGACCTGTGAAGTTGTAGCCAACATATGGAAGTACCCAGGATTAAGCAATGTAATAGAAATTCTTGGGTTGCACCAATAGAAATAGAAGAAGACAGTCTTTGAATTACTATTGAAGTACCATTAATTTTTGTACTTTGCGACATGTGTTTAATGTCACAATAATATTAAGATGAATATTATATCTTGTAGCAACAAAAGTTGAGCCATCAATCTTTGGTTTTAATTGAAAGATCTCAAATCAAGGTCCTGCAAATGTTTATACTGCATCATACAGCACCATCGGTTTGGTGAAGCTCACTAGTTTCCTTTAGGTCCATGTAGTTTCTGGGTTCCTTTTTTGCTTAATATATGTCTTATTATTGGCATTTTCCACAAAGGACTAAATAACTAAGTCGTTAAGCTATTTAAGGGTCATTGGCTATTGTGTGGTAATATATAAGTTATGCTTCTTTGGTAGGCAGAGCCCTCAGAGGTTCCCTCATCATCTCACTTATCTTAATTTTGTTCTTTGCTTCTCTGACAATGCATTTAAAGAGTATAGACTTATCAAATTGCTGGTTAGGTGGAACTATTATAAAACTTTATTGGGTAACACAGATTATGCCGGTCGTTGTAGTTGACAACACTTGTGCATCCATTATTATCTAGCTTACAGTTTCTGTGATCAAATAAGAAACCTTTCTTGTAGTTAGTTTCCTTATCTGTTTAGGGAGCTTCTATACTTGGTTAAAGTCATAATATTTGCCTTTCCCCTCCTCCCTGTCACAATCATACAGTAAACGATCAAATAAGAGCACCTTTGTCGTCTTCCTTTTCTCTAGCAAAGTGTGCGAACTTCCACCTTAGAGTTCGTCATAATTTTCTTACCCCCTTCCCTGCGTTATTATGGTTAACACCTCTTTGTGAGGTAAGGTTAGATGTGAAAATGGTCATATTGTCCATGTAGACTTATGAGTAAATAATGTTTTCATATATTATCAAATTTCCTCTGAGAGGAACATATTAGTTCTTTTGCTATTTTTTCAATGTTAGCTCTGTCGAATAATAAAGCCTTGATAAAAAAATGCTGTTTGCAGGCTTATTTTGTCACAAATATGGAGCCAATAAAGTTTTGGGAGTTTGTTGCACTTATTCTTGAAGGTCTTGGTTACGAAAGGTATTCTTATTTTATGCCTCTGGCTTTGCCAGAAAATTTTCCCTACACAATTCTTGTTCTATCTATTTTCTCTGGATCACTTTGTGGTCTTATTATGAAAAGCACTCTAAAGCTTGTCTAGTATAATTCCTACTTTGCAGATGTCTGGAATTTTATTCTATGTTGCATGGATCCTTCATTTGTCTTGACATACCGGTGTCTAAACTCTAATGAGTCTGATAAGGGTGTGGGTACTTCCTATGATGTCTTCAAAATATACTGAAAATTAGCAAAATAAGTTGATGTACCCGTATAAGATATTTCCATGCAACGTACCAAGTACTTACCTGTAAACAAGTCTGAGAAACATAGAATTTACCTGCTTTATATTTTTTGTGATTTGGAGATTAGTTTTACCAAAAAAGTTCAAGTACATTACATAAACAATGAAAAAGGCATCCTCTGTCATGTAGAACTAGGGAGAAACATTATTTCTGAAAAGCTTTTAAGTTCTTTCTGTTCATAAGCTGTAGCTTTCACGAAATTAAGTAATTACAGAAACCACTTGCTGGAACCTGTTGAAGCCTCATTTTGATTGTTTAACTTATAGAGCAGAACCTCTGTTATGCTTAAAGTTCTGTCTTATTGGGCGTCTGGGCCATAGTAGAGGGGTTCCACAAATTATGGTGGTATATTTAGTTTTGATTATGACCACCAAGTATGAGGCATCTTAAGTTTGTACATCGGAAGAAAATAGAATGTCAGTTTAATATATGGTTTGCTATGCTTGGTTTTACGGCTGATTACAAAAAGTAGATACTAAATTGTTAACTGGCCTATTAAAGTGATAAAAATGTGCCACCTAGTAAACCCACACATCCATCGCAACATCTTCATCACCACCACCTTCATCTTCTGAATGAGAGAGTTCTTGATTGGCCAACACTTCGCCCCATACAATATAGCTGGTCTAACAACCACTCCGTAGAACTTGCATTTAAGTTTAGGTGGCACATTTTTTTCACTCGAGACTCCGGATGCAAGCCTCCATTTCATCCACTCGGCACCAATATGGTGAGTGACATCCTTGTCTATCTCTCTGTCTCCCTGGTAGAGCTGTCAAAATGGGCTTGGCCCGCTAGGCCGACCCAACCCAATCCTTGAATTAAATGGGGTTGGGCTCAATTTTTTCAGCCCATTTAGGAACGAGGCTTTTTACCCCAGCCTCATTTGGCCCGCTGGCCTCGTAGGGCCAACCCGCAAGCCTCAGAGGCCAGCCCGCGGGCTGTGAATTTTAAAAATATTTATTATATATATTTTAAGTAATGTTTTACTTGTTAAGATTTTGTCAATAAAGTATCAATATAAAATCAAGACTATATTTTTTACATATCTTTTACACTTTAGGGTCATTAGTCCACTAAATTTTCTTATTAGCTCAAGTCCATTACTCCATCATAACTATGAATCTTTGACCTTTTTCACATTTGTTTTTATGCCTAATTTTTCACTTCTCGTTTATTGTCTTGTTTATGAAAATAGTGATCATGTAATGTTTTTTTGCTTGGATGAATCTTATGAATATTGTATCTTGGCTATTATGTATTTGTTTTGTAAATATTCACTGAAGTATGTGTAATTCATGAATGAATTTATGTATGTATTGATGTCGTGTTCATCGGACATCAACGTTC
>JAJOOE010022163.1:0-16510 GCA_036250405.1 Solanum raphanifolium | reverse complement strand
ATGACTCTATAATGAATTCCAGTTAAATAATTTTTTGGTTATTTGTTATTTCAGTGTTTGTTGTGGCAACTGGCAAGTACCTTCTAGCTTCTTCATTCTTGTTGTTGCTCCAATGAGGGGTGCATGCATGCAGACAAGTATACTGCGTGCACAGTGAAAGAGAGAGCTGGAAAGGGTTGGTGAGGATAGTAAATGTGAAGGGCGATTTCTGATACTAGAAAAATACGAATTGGTAACACGAAAATTGAGAGGCCTAGTAATATTGTCCGCTCTCTTTGAAACGCGTTGTTAGGGTGAAAAGCGTGCTTACTTATATACCGAGCATCTCTTTTGTGTTTTGGCAATGTGGAACTCTTATTCTAAGCTAGGGTGTCATCAGTGGCAGCAAAGTGACATATACTCAACACTCCTTTATCGAAAAATTATACTCTGTAGCTAGGTAAGAATATTTTTTTATGTATACATACATATATTATATATAGACACTCCTTGGTTTCCACATGATTTACTTTGACACTCGTTAGTCGCAACTTTGATGACTTCGCCACTGGGTGTCGCATACTATTAGTACTGAGGTTTTACCGATTTGCCTAAACTTAGTTGAGCTTTGACCGACCATCGACAAGACTGACATATGAATGACTTTGATATCATTTGCAATGTCCATATGACTAGTGATATTGTTTGCTCTAGATTTATACCACACGACTTTAAAATGTGTCACTAGGGTGTAAGGCTATATACCCATCATCTTTTCTGTATTTTTCAGACATAGGACTCTTTTCCTAAACTAGGATGTCACATTACCTCCTACAACAGGTTAGACTACAGTATTAATGGGTAAAAGTTCTTCTACACTACATCGTACATCAGTCTTAACAGTCAAATCTTTTCTACCGTTGAACTTACCTGTAGTAGTTATCTCTTTGGTGATTTGATTTTACTGGCATTGAAGAAGTAAAGTGTCGTTCTCTTGTTCCGCATTTTGTCATAGAACGCACTCCCATGCGTTCACCCATCAGTGCATTTACTCCTCCTCCGCCTTTCAGGCTATCCAATATTCGAAGTCTGACTAAATTCGAATTGTGCATTGCAAGATCCATTTGTGAGAGATACTCTCCATATTTAGGGTTTGAAATTGAGACATACTTCTGATTAAGGATGAAACAGTCTCATCACTGCACCACAGCCTAGGTTGGCATCGTTGTCTATGGTGAAACATAAAAGTTTCAAGTTGGTATTAAATTAAAAAAAAATGTATGATAAAAGGGCACGGAAATGCCGTGTGTGGGCATTGAAAGCAAAATTTAAGCAATGTCTGAAGAGACAAGTTGCAGATCTTTCCTTGTTGGGGCCCTATCACACTATTCTTCTCTCATCTTCTTCCATCTCCAACATTTAATTTACTTCCTACCTTATTTACACCACAAAATTTTGTCTCTTTGCATTTAACTGCATATCTCACAAACTACTACTCACTTTCTGCTTTTCTTCCTTCTCTATCTCATAACTCCTCTATACCTATCCTCGATCAATAGGGGCGGACCTAGAGTGTCGGGTACTTTCTTACTTTTGTACAAATCGTAATTTGTCTTATTAATGAATATTACCTTTTATATAATACTCATAAGCTTCACATTTTGGCTCTGGCTCTCCCTTCATCCCTCCCTCACATACTTTTTCGCGGGGTGTAAGTAGATATTTTCACATTATAATACTCAAGTTATGTCATGCGTAAAGAACTTATTCCCCGTTTCTAGAATGAGTGCATCCTTTAAAAAAAATAAGGTGTATTAACTAACAATTGATCGCTAGTCCTTCAGGTGAATGACTAAATATTCATGCACCATTTAGCATTCATGTTTGAGAAAATTCATATATAAAATACCTAGTTTTATGGTGGGATCAGGGGTTCATGTGCCTGGTATTTCATCTTTAAACTTGTCACTGCTTGTTAGGTACAAGTTCAATTATTAAGGGCAAAAATTAAAGATCAGTCTATTTGAAGGACAAAAATCAAAAATCAAATTCTTTATTTTGAACTCATAAGCTTCCCGGCTCTATCCTCCTTGACACCCCCTCACATATTAACATTTTCCCTTGTAATTTTTTTAAAAAACTACTATTGCAAGACTTATTTGCATTTGCAGGTACAAAATAACAACTATTCATACTAACAAATTTGATATGATAGCTCAAAAAATAGACTAGGTAACTTGTTGTGACATTTAAATTCTCCAGGAACATGTTTTGTATTTTGTTGCGGGGGAATAATCCCGGAATTTACGTTTGAGATTCTTCTACAAAATTAAAAATAATACTACTATACAACGTAATAAAGTCACTGAAGTTAATTTAATTAGAGAAAACAAATTTAAAAAGAGAGAGGACATTATTCAGTACTATGATAGTAGTTTTTTAGTTTAAATTTCAAAATGTTTTCAACTTTGAATTTCTGAATCTTGGGAATGATTTACAGTTGACATTTTGACAAGTGCTTATCGACATTCTGAGCTAGGAATGACAAGTGGCCGGTGCAGTTGCAAAGACAAACTCGCATAAATCCGTGAATACTCCAACTCGTCGTGCTCAGCTTTGCATACCAAAAATTTCCTTTATCGCTATACAATTAAAGATCAATCTATTTGAAGTGAAAACTGAAAACTACACAATTAAATGAATTACTTTAGCACAAATTTGTATTTGTCTTAAAATATATATATATATATATTTTAATAATTTGTATACCAAGTCTTATTGGCCTTTGAAGGTACAAAATAACAACTATTCATACTAACAAATTTGATATGATAGCTCAAGAAACAGACTAGGTAACCTGTTGTGACATCTAAGTTTAAATTTCGAACTGTTCTCAAGTTTGAATTTTTGAATCTTGGAAATGATTTATATTTTATAGATAACATTTTGACAAGTGCCTATCGACATTTTGAGCTAGAGATGACAAGTGGTCCGTACAGGACAAACTCGCATAAATCCGCGAATACTTCAACTCATCGTGTTCAGCTTTGCATACCAAAAATTTCCGTCTTCAAAATTGTCCAACATAATTTATTTACTTTTTTTTAAAAATGAATTTGATATTAATTGATGATAATTATAAATTCTTTTTTCACTGTCGCCCTCAGTATTATATTTATTATGTACACAATAATAAGGTATGTTTGATAGGCAGGATAAGGTGGAACATAAGATTTAGCTTGGATAAAATTTATATTGCTTTTGATAGATGATATAAATTTATACCGTCTACTAAATGCAACATAAATTTAATTTAATCTAATTCCAGAGACAATTTTGAGATATCTCACCTTATCATATTCAGCTTGAAATTATTTTATCCTATTTTTCAGGTGGGATAAATTAGTCCATAGATTATAATTTCAAGACTATAATTTCAAAATAATTTAGAGCTTAGAAGCCTTTGTCTGAGTAATTCGGGTCGTTAACTTTTACCCCTAGTCACTACAACAAAACACCTTTTAGTGGCAATAGTACATATGTACATTAAAAAAAGTGTTAAAACTTTTACCGGCATTTGTTAATTGTCATTGGATCCAATGTCGCTAAAGGCTTCAGGGACATATACAAAGAGTGCTAATTGCCGCTAAAAGTACATATTTAGTGGCAATTAAGCTATTGTCATTAATTAATTGTTGCTAAAGATTTTTTTTAATGTAGTGAGTATGTATTGATCTTTAATTTTTGCTCCTCAAGCAAATAACTTTTTCCGCTCATAATATTTAAGAAGTTATGTTCGCGTCCCCAAGAACGTATAAGTTTGATTGTTAAGGACAAAAATTAAAGACCAACCATTTGAAGGACAAAAATGTAATTTTTCAAGTAAATTCCCTAAGGATGAAAGACTGTGTATTGGCTTAAATGGGGTAATACCTGCATGCAGCACAAAAAAAGGAATCAAATATGAAAGGGTAGGTTTAGACCATTAAAGCTTGTCGAAAGAAAAATATTAGAGTGCTCTGCTAAGGAAATTCAGAGTACAAGAGTCATAACATCACTAACTTTTTACCATGGGTTGTGGTGCAGTTGGTTCTGTTTCACTCTTAACTAAGGGTCTCAAGTTTGAGTCTTGGGTATGAAGAAAATTCTGTTGGAAGCGCCACCTCAGAATGGACCCTGCAGAACACAATTTGAATTTAATCGGAGCTCCATTGTGGACTCCGAACACCGAGTGAGAAACAAAAAAAAACATCACTAACTTTTTATCTCAATTCACATTTTTTACAATTTGGTGGTAAATTAATTATACTTTAACCATGATTTGTTATGACTTATGATTGAGTATCTGAATATATCTTCTTTTTTTAATTATATGCATTAGCATTAATAAACTATAAATCCTCAACTCTCAAGACATATTTCAATTGATGCTGATGTGTGCAAGTTGTAACATATAATATGTAATTAATTTATCTACGTAATGGATGGTTGAGAATAGACATAAGTTTTTTTCTAAAAGTTGAGCTGAAATTGTCTAATAGAACTAACTACTTTATTATATGTTCAAGTGCTCCATTACAACATGTCTTAATTCAAGCAATTACTAAGTAAAATATAGTTACAAAATTAAGGAATTATCAATGTATTAAGCCAAAAAGAAAAGAAATTTATATACCAAAATTGAATCACTAAAGTACATACATTAATATTGTCATAATATATAGATATAAAAATTAAAAGACAATATACAGTATATATAACAAATTAAAGTTTGGTGTCAATTTTGCATGCATTAGGCCTGCAACAAGTTTGGTCCACTCTATATTTAGGAGATAAATAAATTAATACTTATAGTAACTTTGTTATTGAACAGTGATAACTCTCATTCAGAGAAAAAGAATTATTGCTTTTATTACTATATGGAGTTTGCCTTTATAGAGAAAAAAAGAATACTTAAAACTGTTGCAGAGATAAATTGAAAGCAAAAACTTCTTTTTCTAGTTATATATTCTATTTTGAACTATCAATGATGTTTTGACAAGACAAAATATCTTTTTGGATTTTAATAAGAATAAATTAATTAAATTTGATCTGGTCATTCAAGACACTGTATGTTTGATTCCTGGAGCAGGATCTAAATAAATGGATTAAGAGAATGTTTCACAAATAGAATTAATGTATGTCATTTAATTTTCTTTCTTTTCATTAAATAAGATTAAGAAACTTTATTCATGTTAATGTTTGCAACAAAAAAGAAATGTAATCGTGGAAGAATCGGATCCTAACGCATGCTAAAGAATACTTGATCACGATTCACGAGTTAATATGACACTCAGAGGACAAATATAACATGTGATCCACGAACAAATATGGCATCACAACTTGAGGTGGTGGGGCGAATCTCCACGGGATACATACATGCATACATCATATATGTATATGTATGGTTTTTTATTGACATTAAAAATTTGAAAAATTGAATGTTTTTTTTTTTTTTGTATAAATTTTAGGTATAATAAACGTAAACTTGTGGAGTAGTATGGCAATATTTTGATGCATATTAACATGGAAAAGGTGTCTTATGAATTGAAGTTTAATTTGTGGGTCCAATAAATTTGATATATGGAGGTAGCTACGGCTACAATAAAGCCACTGTCGTTGAAGAGGCCAATTACCTGACAAAACTTTACACAACATTCAATTTGACAATGGTTCTCATATTATACTAACCAAATAATAATAATAATAATAATAATAATAATAACTTTATTTTTTTTGTAATTACTAACAAAGCAGAAAACCAAAGAAATGCCAACAAGAATTGTGGCGGAGTGGTAAATACTCATTTATTTTTAACTAGACGTCTCAAATTTAGTTGGACTCCAATATGATTATCGAACACCGGATGAAAAACCAAAAAAAAGAAAAAACCTAAGAAAGAGCAAGACAAACCCTGTTTGAAAGACTGCTAAATTTAACAAAGTTTTGATGAAAAAGGAAAGTACTAGTGAAGATCATGCAAGAGGCCATTTTGGTGCTTTGCAATCACTACTGTAAAACCTAGAACCTAAGTCTAAAAAACAATACAGACTTGGCTAACAATGAAGCATATATTTGCTCAAAAAGGGAAATTTTTTCTGTTTCTCACTTGGTGTCTGACTATTCCGAATTCACGCTACATAGGGTTCAATTCGAGGGAAGCATTCCCTATCAAGAAGCTTTTTATATCCAAGACTCGAACTCAAGACCTTTGGTTAAGGAAGGAGCAACCTCATCCACTGCACCACATTTTTTTATGGTCAAAAAGGGAAGTTACTAATGAGAGTAAATTAAAGGATTGTCACACTACAACAAATAAAGAAATTAAGGATAATAATATAATTGTCACTATATTATATTGAACAATAATTATATGACATAATTATTTAAAGACTTTAACGATTTTGGATATAACAACATTAATTTAGTTGTCACTAAATACTTTTGCGGCAATACTAAAAGGAAAAACTCAATTCTAACTTGGAGTGTTTATTGAAAATAAACTAATGTCACAATCAAGGACAAGGAAAATTAAATATGATCTAGACATTAACATGGTTTCTTTTTCTTTTGACACTCTCGAGGTACTAGCAAAAACATATACTGTAATTATTTATGTAGACATTGACATGATTTCAAACAAGAAAAGAGTCTGCAGTGTCTTTCTATTAGGTTCAACTTACAGGCTATTTATGTAAAAGCAGCTAGGTAAATGTTATAGTACATATAGTGATGGAATAAAAAAAAAAAGATTAAAAATATAAAGAAATCAAAAGGATTATAACACTTGTTACAGAAATATAATTTTAATCATATATCTCTGTAATTTTTCGCTAAGATGGTTTGGTATTCTACTCCAGCTAGTTGATTTACTGGATTTGAAATTAATTATTTGTAATAAATTTACAACATGTGTAGAAAGTTTGAGCCACGGTGGGAAGGTGAACTTTACAAAAGTGCTTATTTACTGAGTTTGGATAAATTCATATCACATGACTCCAAATAGAAAGGTATGGAAGTGGAAGATTAAGGTAAAAGGTTAATAGGTAGCTAAGTGTAATCACGTGGAATGAATAGGGGGCTAGCCTCACATCCTCTTATCTTTATTCAGTAGTAGTATTTAGTAATTGCGTAGTTCTTTCAATGTTTTTTGCTATTTGTTGCTCCATTTTGTTTTGTAGCTTGATAGTTGCGATCTTTTCTTTTTTCCTAGGATCCTTTTCCAAATAACTTTACTTTTTGAGTCAAGATATCTATCTTAATCTACTCATGAAACTGTATTAAATATATTATTATTGATCGATAAATTCTTATCTTACCTGTTAAGAAGTCTCATGTCGGTAGAGAGATGGGAAACTAGTCTCTTTATATGGACTTGGACAAACTTCTCCTCATGAGCTAACTTTTGGGGTTGAAACCAGTGGCGGATCTAGGAATTAAGCTCAGGAGGTTTGAAAGTTAAAGAAGAAGCTCATGTGGTAATGTAAGTGCGCAGTGAGCGTAGTAACCCCGACATGCTTTTTGTACAAGGTATCTCATTGGTTGATAAAAATTAACACCAAACTAATTAAAGATATTGAGAACAAAGCTACATTGATAAAAAAAAAATTAGTGGATCAGTTGTATTGCATAAGTTAATTCCTAAAACACGTGAAAATTAAAGGATGAAAAAGGAAGCGAGACGGAGAAGAAAAATATTTACCTTAACCCGCTAAATTTATATTACCTTATCGTACCACATTAAACATTTCTTCCTACTTTTACCCTGCTCCATTGAACATTCTTAAAATTTCTTGTACTTTTTATACTTTTATTTTGTAATGTTTTACTTTATTTTGCATTTTAAACTTTTTTAAATTAGTATCCATTCAAACACATATTACTAGGAAAATTATCAAGATTCTCTAATAGTGTGTAAGTATAGATTTACTAATATTATAATGTATATTCAGAAGATAAATAAATGAAATAATCAATTTTTTAGTACGTGTAGTTTTATAGTAATTTTATACTAGGTTAGTCATCACTTGTTGAAAAAAAAATGACGAATAAATCAAATAACTTTAGTTTCCATCTCTCTAAAATAGAATTGAAAAAATAGAAAAGAAATTCCATGAATTCTATTAAATATATATTATTAAAAGGATATTGACAATTTTTAGTTTCTTCATTCAATTACATCTAATTTATCTTTATATATATAATTCATAATTTTTAAAGAGTTGTACATAAAATTATGTTGAAATAAAATGACTAATAGATATAAGAAGAATAAAAAAAAATGTGTCTAATAAATTTAAACAAAAATAAATTAGAAAAAAATGACATAAAAGAGAAAAAATAATGAAAAAGAGAAGATGATCCAAGCCCAAAAGTTGAGCCCAATTTCATGCATTAAAAAGGGTAAAAAAAATAAGAGAAGAGCAATTTCTACGCATGGGATTCAAACTCACAACGTAAAAGCCACTACCGAACCCCTTATCCATTGAGCTAAAACTTCTCACTTATTTTCAGGGGATTCATTTTAATATATCTACACATAAAATCAGAATTTGGTCCTATATATATAACGTAATTTTTCGACCGAGGGGGTTCGGGCCTCGACACAGCCTAGGTCCGCCCCTGGTTGAAACCCTCTAAATGATGAACCTGTTTGGAATGCAACATAAAATTATTTATTAAAATTAAATTGATTAGAAGTTGAAATTTTATTTGGACATGTAAGTTGAATTCAATTTTCTTTCATAAACTTAAAATTTTCATAAGTTATGAACTATCAAATTCTCCAACTCTTAGACAATCTTACCAAGTGAGCACACAATTCATAAACAAAATATTAGAATATCCTAAGGCACCACGTTGATAAATTGCATATGTATCTCCATATTTCTTATATAAATAAATGTTTGTGATTACAAACTTTCAAATGTGAGTGAACAATAGTCAATAATAGTAACTAGTTATTCTTTAATATAATCTTTTCACATATGATACGAACAATCTTTTCATGCCGAGCGTGAATTTTCTTATTTTTATTGCAAAATAAATGATGGGTCTTTTTTAAAATATAAAATATAAAATTATAGATCAAATTTTAATTCCAAATCATATTTTCTTGAGAAGTTTAAAAGTTTGAAATCCTAATTCCAAATCATAAATTCACAAATTTAAAATCATAATTTCATAGTACAGTCCAAATAAAAGTAAAGTGCAGATAGACATGAAAGGTAAAGTTGGTGTTTTAGAATTTCACCAAACTTTTTTCTTTACATCATTAACCTATTATTATAAAGCTTGTTCGTACTCTTTCGACGTCACTATATACTTAAAACTCATATATTACATTTAGTGCATATTCCATTATTATTCTCTTTTAAATATTTACTTATATAACACCCTTAGCTTTATTTATTCAACAATAAATATCCATCCATTGCTCTCTTAACGTCTCTCTTATTGCCTTTTCTAGATCTCCTCTTTTTTTTTTTTCTCTCTATCTACTAAAAATTTCCTTCATACTGTCACTCACATATTATTACCTTTTTTTTTAACGTACCGTTGAAAATGGATGGTGACCAAAGTTTATCTGATTTATTTGAAGATTCTGAATGTGATATCTTCAGTATTTTAGAGGTTTTAGAAGGCGGTGGCGGTGGAGGTGGAGGTGGAGGTAGTAGTAGTATTAATTCGGAATTTTATAATAATACCAACAACCAGACTACAACCACGACCACCACAACCACAACCACAACCTCTGATGAAATTACGGGTTTGGTGTCTGAAGAAGGGAGGAAGAGGAAGTTAGTTTCTCAAAAATCTACGGGTTCGAGTGCAACTTTACAAGAAGAGGAAACTCATGAAGCAGATACACCAAGTAGCAAGAGGCAAAATTTAGCGGCTGCAGCGGCGGGAGCAACGGTTATAAGTGGTGGGATAGAAAATAAGATTTCTCATATAACAGTTGAAAGGAACCGCCGCAAACAAATGAATGAACATCTATCTGTGCTACGCACTTTGATGCCTTGTTTTTATGCTAAACGAGTACGCACATTTCTTTCTCTTTTGATATCACCTTTTTCAGATATCACTTTTGGAATTATACTGAGCTTATTGTTGTCATGTTGTTGTGATGGGTTGTTTTAGACATACATAACATCTAAAACCACAAATCTAATTTATGGATACTTTGCTATTTGCCACTAATCTTTCTGCTATTGTTAATTTTTTGTATTCCCCACAAATACTAATTAGTTAACACATATATAAGACATAATAAAAGTAAAAGGAGTTTTGATTTGGAGGGTAAGGGGGTTGGAGCTAGGGGCAAGGTTACTTTTTAAATAAATAGTAAATATTGACTTCTTTAATTTGATATATTTTAAATCAGAGTTAATTTATGGTCACTCAACTATCAATTGTTCTCACAGAAAGTCATTTAACTAAGAATTTTTTTGCATAGAAATTAAGTCATTCAACCAAATATATATTTATTCAAATCATTTAATGACTCACCCCACTTGACCCGACTCAAGTGATAGTTGATAATTGGGTGGAAACATGCATGTTGAAGATATAAAAGTTGTTTTTTTTTCTTCTAATGTTTTATTTTTGTGGTTGTGTAATAAATAGGGTGATCAAGCATCAATAATTGGTGGGGTTGTTGATTACATAAACGAGCTACAACAAGTTCTCCAATCCTTAGAAGCCAAGAAGCAACGCAAAGTTTATAGTGAAGTTTTAAGTCCAAGAGTACTACCACCACAACTAGTCCCAATTAGTCCAAGACTAATAACACTTTCACCATTAAGTCCAAGAAAACCACCACTTAGCCCCAGAATGAACTTACCAATTAGCCCAAGAACCCCACAACCCACAAGTCCATATAAGCCTAATAATAATAATAAAGCTAACAAGCCACTTGAACCATCTCCTACTACTTCATCAAATTCTTCCATTGATAGTCATGTCAATAATGAGCTGGCTGCTAATTCAAAGTCAGCCATTGCTGACGTGGAAGTGAAATTCTCCGGCGCGAATGTCATATTGAAGACCGTGTCTCCACGTATTCCTGGCCAGGCTGTGAAGATCATTGCTGCTTTAGAACAACTCGCACTTGAAATACTCCATGTTAGCATCAGTACTATTGATGGTACCATGCTCAACTCCTTCACCATTAAGGTACTGTAACTTTACTTTACTTTACTTTCTTAAACTCTGTGTAACATTAAAACGGAGAAAGTATGTAGTATCACGACTATATAACTTAAATTCATAAGGCTTACTCAATAACTCCCAAGTTACATACTTACTATTATGAAAATTAGTTTTACCCTATAACGGAAAGATCTGAAAAGGTTATTTTCTTCTATTTAAATGGTAAGAAGACAAGAGATATCATTTTCTCTTATTTGTGAGTGAGTACCTTTTTTTTTTCTTTCACTTGTGGTAACTTATACACATACATGATCATTTTGGTATAATTAACCTAAGCTTGCTCCAAATATATATATGACTAATATATATCAACATGGACAATATCATATATAGTTTAAACGTTTTGAAATAGAGCTAGATAGACATGACAAGTTTGAACAATTGAGGAAACACTTTTACTAGCAACAAAAAGCTAGTAGTATAATACTACTTGTGATTCCAGAAATTCCTAGTAATCATTTGATTCCTCTTTGTGAAACAGACATGTGTGGGGAACACAAACTTGTACTTACTAGGTAACTTTTCTACATACATAATATTGCCACCCTTTTTGACAACACACTTCTCTCAAAAGCCCTCTATTTTTTTAATTCAGATTCCTCTAAATTGTCAATAGTCTTAATTACTCTTAAACTTGACTGACGATCAATATACATATTAGATAACTTGAATTCAAATTTAATTAGAGAATGTGTGGTATCATTAAATTAGTGAAGATTTCAAAGCTAATGATTGGTAATTTCTTCCTCTTTTTGGCAGATTGGAATTGAATGCCAACTTAGTGCTGAAGAACTGGCTCATCAGATTCAGCAGACATTCTGCTAAGAACAGTACTCATTACTCTTTAGTAATACTAGTCGTAATTTTAGTACTTTTTTTTTTTTTTGCAATTTGGGAAAATTAGAAGTGTCTCATTCTAGTAGAGATCTGACTAGGGAGCTGTAACAATAATAAGAGAATGTGGGTACGTAGTTGATGTCCGTATAGATTGTAATGACTTTTATTTAATTACTAGTAGTCGATCGAT
Source organism: Solanum raphanifolium (assembly GCA_036250405.1). Classification (NCBI taxonomy): domain Eukaryota; kingdom Viridiplantae; phylum Streptophyta; class Magnoliopsida; order Solanales; family Solanaceae; genus Solanum; species Solanum raphanifolium. Next base: position 4,251 of record JAJOOE010022163.1, on the reverse strand, counting down.
CGATCAATTAATTAATTATTTATGACCTCCTCGATCTTTGTATTGCTTTATTTATGTCCAGTCATTGTATTTTCATTTATGTACACTCGATTTCTAGTAGTATCTGTTTTATTGTCACATTCAAAATTTCTTATATGATCAAATTCCATGGTACTTTTTCAACAATAATTTACTAAAAATACATTTTCAGAAAAAAGGTTTAAAATATTATTTTGTGGATTATAAGAATGACTCTTCATAAAGAGGAAATACATAACTACAATATATATTTACATCTATTACCCTATCATTCTCTCCCCACCCCCACCCCATCAAGTTGAAGCATATGAATCTCGAAGCATATTATGCTCTATATATGAACAACCAAAATTTGTCTAGCAAATTATTTTAATTAAGCGATTGGTTATTTTTTTTAAAGTTCGATAAGTAAGGTCGAAACTTCAAGACCATAGAAGGTCATTCTAACAAATAACGTGATCACGATCGCATCCTTTTTTTTTTTGGGGCCTTGTATCTTGTATAAATATTTAAATCAGAATTCACCAGAAAAACTTAATAAGTAGTTGAATACAATATGATAGAATAGTTAGTACTCTTCACACATTGATTTAATGTAAGATACTGAATTTACTTTTGGTATTTTAATTACAATTTTGAAGTGATCAGAAATGACAGTTTGTACGATCGTCTTATTTAGCCACCTTTAAATTCCTGTACATAGCCACGTAAAAACTTAAATTCTCCAGCTTTTATTTTCCCTTCCTTACAATGAATGTAGAGTCATGCACTGCATGAGTATTATTTATTTTTGCCAGTGTAAAGAATTTTTACATTATTATGTCATATTTACTTGTTATAGTCAATCGTGGAATCAAGAATTCAAAAAAAAATATATGGTAAGAAAATTCAATAAATTATACTCCATATATGCAAGATAATAAAAATCATTTTCGTATAATGTATACTTATAACATTTTTTTCTAGTTTGAATCAATTGAACTCCTTGCACCCTTCTGCCTCCGTTCCTGATTGTAACAAGCTAGACGACGTTACTACAACAAAAACAATTTTTAGCGGCAATAAATAGACACATTAGTAAAGAGTCTTAAAGTCTTTACCGGCATTAGTTAAGTGTCATAATTAGATCTAATATCGCTAAAGGCTTTAGGGACATATACAATGAGTGCTAACTGCCGCTAAAAATACATATATATTTAGCAGCAATTGAGCTATTACCGTTAATTAATGCCGCTAAAGATCATTTTTTATGTAGTGCGGGTATATCTTTATTTTTAAGATTACAAATTTTACGAAAAGTGTATATATATATATATAGATATCTACCACTAGCAATTAAATTTAGTTTCAGATAGGGATTCAAATGACGATGACATGATTATCTTATGATCTTACTAGCATAGTCCTAAGCTAGTCTCTGGCCTAACAACTTTAGATTTTTTATTAATGGTAAGACCTGAACCTATATATAGTACTGATCAGTTCTAAATAGGTTTTAAAGCCAGAAAACTAGCTATAAGTGATCCTTCAACAACCCTTAGCCTTACAATTGATTGACTACTTCCAAATATTGTAAGATAAGTCTTTGGTACACTATTATGAATAAGGGTTTTTCTCACCGTCAATTAGTTAGAAATATGTGCTATAGAACATAATTTTTTCACCGAACTATCTTACCGAGAAAATGCATGGCGAGAAACAAATAGTGTGCATGGTAAGCTTACCTAATTTTATTCATATGAAAACATTACTATATTTTTTCCCATCGATTCAATCAAAGTATCTATGAAAATAGCTAGCCAATGGACATTTTTTGGTGGGAAAACAGTGATTTTTTAGTAGTGGTAACTAATGATGCAATATTAATTAGAGCAAACTACATAAATCTCACTACTTTATACTATAATTACTTAGAATCCCGATAGATATTTAAATCACTTGCTATACCACTTTTTTCAGTCGGATACATGAATCAAAAGTGGTTAGATACATGTATCTACCATAATTAAAGGGAAGAGATACAGTATTTAATTAATTTGAATTGAATGTTGTAACTTAATTCCACAATTAAAGGATTAAAATATGGAATGTAACAAACGACGAATTAGGCTAGGTGGGGTTGGGGGTGGGGGGTGAGAAGAAGTGATGAAGTGGGGTAAGAAAAATATTTTACATTTTATTTTATAAAAGAAATATTATTTTTTTGGATAATAATTTTTAAATTTTAAATTTTAATTAATACTAATAATTTATTTAATTTTTGTCAAAGTTGAATTTTTGTCCATGTGGATTGTGATGCAACAATTTTTTAAAATAAAAGAGAGTGTATTACACACATCATGATGAGAGTGATATAAAAGAGAGAGGTGTGTTTCTCAAACTAAAAAGTAATAGTTTATGTATGAAACTGACAATCTCAATAGTTTAGGTATGAAACTCAAAAAAAAGGCATAGTTTAAGTGTGTTTTTAAAACATATCTCAATATATATATATAGACTTTAAGATCAGTATATAATACTATAGTCTATAATAGTACGTATATTTTTTTTAAAATTGTTAAAAGGTACACATCCATGTATACACTACCGTACATACAGCTAGCAAAAGAGATGTGAAGACTAAGTTGGTTGAGGCCCTCCTCATCAAACGAGAGAGAGACTACATTGACCCAACGGTGGTCACTCAATCGAACAATTGTGTTTATAAAAATATAATATTGAGTATATATATCAAAAACATTTTTTTTAGAAATATATACTGTAGTTTTAACATTCATAACAAAATTCTTAACTTAGTCACCGGAGAGAGAAAGTTGAATTATAATATAATTATATGAAGCAAGGTAGATATAGGTAAGGGTTAAAATAGTTGGTTAGGTTTGAGACGTTGAATTTGGACAGATAATTTCTTAACTTAGTCACCGGAGAGAGAAAGTTGAATTATAATATAATTATATGAAGCAAGGTAGATATAGGTAAGGGTTAAAATAGTTGGTTACGTTTGAGAGTTGAATTTGGACAGATAATATTTTTACAGATTAATTTTGACATATAAGAGAAGATGATTACAATTTGGCACTCGATGCATCTTTTTATTAGACGAAAAATCCAAGAAGTGGTCAATGATAAAATGAGTTGATTATTTTATATTACTACTAAAGATTTATCAAGTAGAAGTGCAGATATATATTATATATATCCACATCGTGCATGAAAGCTCAAAAATGGTTAATGTAAACTTATTTGTAATTGTATGACAATCCAATTACATACATACATATAAAGCAATGCATGTGGTCCAATATATATATATATATATATATATATAACAACTTTACACTCTTTTTTTTCCAAGTTTGAATAAATTAGAAATTTTGTGTATTGCGTTATTTAAGTGTTTCAAATATATATATATATATATATATTACTATATGGTCCCAAAAAAAGATGCATGAATTCTCTAGTGTCATCAAAGTAGGCTGTGACGGACCACATTTGATTGTGACTTCTCCCTGCTACTAATATTAGCAAATTAATGATTTTATTTCTCTCAGAATCTTACTTTTATTCAATTTTATAAATTATAGAAAAGAAAAAAAAATAGAGAGTAGGAAATGGCATTAATCTCTTATTGTTTTGTGCAGGGATATGGGAAACCAATTGAGTGTTACGTGACGTGAGTAGACGTTTATTATTTTGCATGAAATTTAATTTTCATGACAGATATATACTACTCAATTGTATGTCTGGTGGCTAGATAAGCCAAACTTACACTATATATGCATGAAACAATAATACAGTTATATCATTTAATTTATCTGTTCAAAAAATCACCCCCAAAGACATTTCAAATAATTGGTTGGTGTTATCACGTAGTTTGCTATATAATAATAACTAGCGAAGGGAGGCCCGTGGCAAGCACGGGCCCAATAGTCAAAATATGATGCCTGTAAAAGTATTGTAATATTAATGAATGAAGGGCCAAGCTGTTTGTAGAACATAGATAATAGCATATATTATATTAACATTAGAAATATTTTGAATATGTACATTAGACATCAGTATGATGTCGAGTTGAACGATTCGCACATACTAACTAATGGAATATAAGCAAAATAATATACTACATGTTGCAGCATCATATTTAGAGAACACTGCAGTTTGCTTGGCCATAGGTAATCTTTGTCATGAAAGAAAGTAGAGCACAGGGAGAGTCAGTCATTAGATTGTCCC
>JAJOOE010022162.1:0-17721 GCA_036250405.1 Solanum raphanifolium | reverse complement strand
GTGAGGTATTCCATAGACTATACAAGAAAAATAGTCTGTGAAGAAAAATAGAGTGTGAGCGATATTTTAGTAAGGTGAAAATCAAAAGAGTGTTATTCCTTTTGAGTGTGTAGTAGTCATTTTGAGTATTGTACTCGTGACTACAGTGTAAAATTCCTTACTATAGTAATATCAGTTGCTTCTCTTGGCCCGTGGTTTTTCCCTTATTTAGAAGGGTTTCCACGTAAAATTCTTGGTGTCATTATTTCCCATTTTATTTCCATTACTTTTACCATATATATTTTTGTGCTTGTCCGTGTTTTCCCAACACAGCGAGTCCGAAGATAATTCTTCAGAATGTGATACGCCGGAATGGGATATGGAGAAACTATCATATTCCCTTACTATCGTGGTGTTTCAGTCGCTGATGAAGCTTGCTGGATAAGCTATGTTGAACAAATCCATGACAGTGAGGTACCGATTTCTCCCTCTTCTCTACTATACTATTATACATAAAATTAGTGTTTATCGCAAAAACAGCAATAGATAGATAGCCCTCTTAGAGTTTCTGATCTACATAATCCCTAGTATTTTAATTTTTGTTGTGTGCATCATATGATTTGAATGGTAAAGTGATTCGGAGAGTCCTGAAGATTGGATTTCGAAATTTCCTGTTCTGTTCCTGTGATTGTTAAGATTGAGCTGATTATCGACTCTTAATAGCGACTTATGTTTGTCTCTAATAGGGATTTGACATCAAAGATTATCGTGGTTCGGCTCCAATGACTTCCATATTTCCCATGCCACCATGAATTTATGGAAAAGATGAAGGGTTTTGCTAGACGGGACAATGAAAAAATGGTATGCTCTAGTCACATTGTCTTTCTAGTTTTCTTCTATAGAAAGCTGATTCTGTATTCTTTTAGGACACTTCATATGAGGTTAATGAGATTCTCAAGGTTAATGGACATACCATCCAACAATTCATGTACTATATTACCCTTTCAGTCAAGAATGGCGAGAACGAATATTTTCAAGTTAAGGTGGTGGATCGCCTTCATCTATTGGAATTCCCAATCGTTAGGCCAAGGGTAATGAGATATACATTCCTTTTTACTTTATAGTGATTAATGACTAAGTTTCAGCATTTGCAAGTTACTAACTCTTTCTCTTCTACTTTTATGTATGTAGGCGAATGGAGGTTTGGACATATAGTAGATGTGAAGTCTGTTGGCTCGGGTTCAAGCTTTAGCTTTACATTGATAGCTCTTGTCAATGTTGGACATTATTACTAGTAAATTAGGAATTGAAATTGGGTCATCTATTCTAGTGTTGCGTAAAAAGTTTGTTATAAATTTTGGAAAGATTGTTCGTTTAAGTTGAAGACAATATAATTGTGTGCTGTTTTATTAATTTATATTCTATTGTTTTGGGACTTGCATTGACTTGTTCTTGAGAGGAGACACATGCGTGGTTTGTTGCCATTGCAAACATGGCTCACACAAGCTGATGCAGTAGGTAGTCAAGTAGTGGTTATATGTAATCAGATTCTAACCACAATGCATGTGTCCTTTTACTTTCTTAACATGGAATGCCAAACTCCTACTCTTTGAGAGTTGTGCCTCTTGTTCATAAGAGGTACTTTTTTCCCCTTGTTTCTTTGTTGCACAACTCTGATGGGAATCTAAATCTTCATGGATCTGGGAGTTGTGGAGTTGGCTCAGAAGTCATCTAACAATCTCTCTACATTTTATATTGATGACACTCTACACCAAGGGTTCCAAGCTGATAGGAAATGGATTAGTTAGGGTAAGGAAATGAATCAATTGGATACAAATGTGCACCGAATATCATTTTGTCTTGAGAATTATTTTTACTTGCATAACTTGCTTGTCTAGTATGATTTGTACTGGTATGAAATATATTCCTAAGTTAATAAGGTGTATAATGTGTAGATACCAGTACAGTATTCTGCTCCATTAAGTACTGATGCACTTTTTGGATTGCTTTTATTGGTGTGTAACCCCCAAAATAAATCTATCTATCTCTCTCTCTCTCTATATATATATATATATATTATAGGTATTAAATATTTATGTTTTTATTGAATATTAATTAAAGCATAATATTTAATTCTCTCATTATTAAAACATAAATATAAAAGCTTTAGTATTGCATTAGTGTTGTATTAGTATCACTATGCATTGGTATTGCACGTTTTTTTGCAGAAAAACTGATCTCTTCTCCTTCCTCATAATTAACATTTATTAATAGGCATTAATAATAATGTTATAATAGTAAGCATTAGTGTTGCACGCTTTTTGCCCAGAAAATTCATTGCAATAATCTCCTTTCTCCTACCCAATAATTAATATTTATTATAGGTATTAAATATGACAACTTTTCAAATCTGACACTTAATAAAATGATAGAAATTTAGGAACAAAGCTCCAAGCTTCCCCACTATGCTAGATACTCATGATGTTACATTTCATTAGGTAATATTAATTATTATTTTTATTGAATAATTGTATTGACAAATTTTCTTATATGAATTGCAGAAACATGATTTACTTATTCTTGGTTATACATGGTTTTAGGTGATCTTTTGATCTCTTCTCAAGTTTTGCTTATGCATGTTTATTATTATGATTTCTATTGTTGCACTGACAATTTCTAATTTTTTATCTTTGTTTTCTATCATTTCCTCATAATAATTATATATCTTTTCTTTAATTATTTAGAATCAATTTTGCTATACACAGGTTTGTTCAATCAATTACAGAAAGTGAAAAGAAAAATGTGTCAACTGACTACAACAGCTATTCAAAGTATCAAAGAGATATTAAACCAAGGTTCGTCACTGCATGAATGAGATTGAACTGCTGCGCCGCGGGAAATCCTTCTCTATACAAGTTCTCGGACGAGGTTTTTGATTTGGTATCTTTTAAGAGGAGCAAATGGACTGTTTATCAAACTATTTATTATGAGTATCTCAAATATATCTTTTTGATTATGCTTGTAAATATTATTATTTAAATATCTATAAGGTTCAATTTTACTTAATAAACATCATGTATGTGTTTCGTTTTTTAAAATTTATTGATTTATTTTCTTTTTTGTTCATTATTTTATGTAAAAAATTTTTTTTCTTTGTATGTTTTCGTAGGTGGTTACGAAAATGATAAATTGTTCATGAATAAGAAATTAAGAATGCTAAAAGAAAATTTTCTCGCCGTATACACTTTAGTTGATTATTGCTTTCATTGATATTGTTTCTAACCATTTAAATATCAGAAGGCAGGCTTAATCTTAGTTTTAAAAAATAATGTCAATAAAATTATATTTTCTTCTGGACAAACTTGATTGGTTGAGAAATGAAATCAAAGTTAATTTTGAAATATTTAAAGTTTCAAAATTTAGTTCCAACTAAAAAAAAGAGTGAATTGTGTTTTTCAAATTAGAATAATCTCATTTTAGTATGTGTTGAATTTGTATTTTACATGAGTAATTTGAATGTAAGTTATTATAAATAGTTTAACAAATCTAAAAACTTAAGTTGAATTATCATCACAATTTTTTAATATATCAAAATATATGGGAGCTTGTAATTTAAAATCTATATCTATAAAAAAAAAACAAAAAAAAATCTATATCTATATATATGTATATCAAGTTGGACATAAACAAGGTGATGTTACAATTCTGTCAATCAACAACCATATTTTTTTTTTTTACCATTCTCCTATTTTCTTAATCTGTTTTTGTTATTAAAATAAATAAAAAAATCAAAGGTCACTAATTAAAATATTTCTCCTCAATATGCGTTACTCATTTTTTTCCAATTACTCATTGTTAAGTACCACTTATTGTACTTAAGTCTCTTTAATTTGTTAGTGCCTATCATTTTAATTTAAAAGTTTGACTTTGACTAAATAATTGTCAATTAATTAGGAGAAGACAGTTATTATAGAAGACAATGAAAGATAAAAAAACGTTAGTTTCGAATAGGTGATGAAAATATTAAAGTAGAAAGTAGCAAATTTTCTTTTTGATTATTTAAAAAATAGAGCACAATATTTTAACTAGCAACGAGAACTAGAGAAACAAGAAAATAATTCAACATAGGAAAGATTGAAGCAAGTAACTAAACAAAAAGAGGAAGTAGGATTAGGAGATAATATTTCAAATGGTCACTCAACTATGAATAACTTTCTTAGAAATTCACTCAACTATGAGTAATTTTCTCAAAAAGTCACTCAACTTTGTTTTATAACACCAAAAGTCACTCAATTATGTGTAGTTATCTTAGAAAGTCACTCAACTATGAATAGTTATCTTAGAAAGTCACTCAACTATTGGTATTTTACATAAAACGTCACCCAATCAATTTTTTTTAAAAAAATTCATTAATTTATGTTGACTTGAAAAAATTATTTTAAGCTAATTTTTTAAGAAATAAAAAGATCTTCATTATAATCTTTTTATTGACGTGTCCCACTAAAATTAAGTAATATATAATATTACAAAATTTATAACTATAGTTAGTAAAACAAACTTATGTCTAAAGTACCACTATAAATTATAAATACAAAAACACACAACTCAGTTACGCATTTTGTATATAAAAAAAAATTAGCTTATAATTGGGTAATCAATTAGTTATATATGTTAACGTTTGAACAATAGTTAGACAATAACAAAGATTCCAATGTTTCTAATTATATGAGAAAAATTAGAGTAGCAAATTATGTCGTCATATTTGAGTGATGGCTTTAAATATTATTTTAAATGCATATAAAATGAAGTGATCTTGACAAATATATATTTCTATATAATTTTAGTGGGGTGCATCAATAAAATGATTAAAATTGACACTTTTTTTTTAAAAATTTTTTTTAGTGTAAAATTAAAATTTCATGTCAACAAAATTTAATGAAAAAATTATTTAGATTGGTAAAGTGATTTTTCAAGATAAATATTCATGATTGAGTGACTTTCTAAGATAACTATTTGGTAAGCTGATACTTCTTCCTTTTTTCATCTTCAATATGTATGAATTTTCATAAATCAAAATCAAGTTTTCTTTTCCAGTTATTAGTGTTTTTGTGTCATTTATTTTCTCTCTTTAAAAACAATTTATCTTACTTTATCTTGTATTTTTTTTAGAGATAGTATTTTTGTTGCTTAGTGTTAGCTTCAAATTTTTTTAAAGAAAAAGTTTTATTTGATTTCTTTTCTTGACGATTCTTAAGTGACTTACTTAATTAGGTAAAAACTTATCATTACTACATCGATGAGTTGTTGGTATGAAAAGTATAAAACAATTTTATATTAACTGAAATTTTTAAGACCTATTGTTATTTCAATTAGTTGTAGGTAGTTCATTATTCTAAGTTTATCACAAATTTTACATAATTTTTTTTGAAATTGCTCTTTTTTCTTCTACTAAACTAAATATATATATATATATATATATATTTCAATATCTTTGGAGAAGATACCTTGGATTTGATATCGTACAACAATTAGAGTAAGAACAATAGAACTTATCACCGAGTAACCTAATTGTTTGAGAGCATAAGAAGCTGATCATTTTCTCACTTATTTGTCAAGTTTTATGAAGCATATCCACAATGTAGGCGCGGGAAGAGGGATGATATATATATTTTTTTTTTTATTTTTTACTTAATAACATCTACACATGGTTTTCTTTCTTAATTTACAGTAATTACCCTTTTCATTGAAAACTTGAAATCCCTACCCGTGCTTTTGTGTATATTCGATCTTATTAATCAGCTTTTTGGTGTTCTGGATTGAGAGGAATCAATGATGTTTCAGGGGCATATTTTACATAACTTGAAATACAAGTTCCTGTATTTAGTAATTATGTGCTGAATTCTCAAAATTATTTTGGAATGTATAACTTGATAGACTTGGTAACATCACTGCAGGAAGTTGGGTGTGAATTAACCTACACCCCGTTTGTACTGATCCAAAGCATCACGTTATTGTTGGTTTTCTCTATTTTATAAGATTGCATTTACTTAATTAAAAAAGTGACTACTTGCATCTTCTGATCCTCACTTTGTTCATGGCCTTCGTAAGCCTCTCAATGCACAAGGATCATCAGCTTGAACTCATATTGGTCCTATTTCCTGATAAAATATTTTCATGTAAATCTGAAAAGAAATATCCGCAGAGAACTAACAGTCAAAATAATATCTGCAGAGAATTAGCTAAATTCATTCTGGTCTTTGTTAAATTCAAATATGTGGCAAATTTCTAAGAAACATACCCAGTGTACTCAACCACAACTTGTATATCCATATTTGAGATGTGGTCTTTTTGTTGCGAGAGCCATCCTGCTTATAGTACAATTTGTACCAGAAAACCATGGTCAATTATGCAAAGCATCAACTATTGAGAAAAGCTGAAGAGTTTTCCAGAATCTGTAGTGGAAGCAATAATCCTTTTGATTGGAAAACTGTTGGAGGTTATGCCACATGCATAAAAGATGTCTGTGAAGACACACTTTGGCCTCCCTGTACCACCAATCATGGCTATCTAGAAATAGATGATATGAAGACTATGACAGTAGGCTTTCTGAAAGGTCAGTAACTGAATCGGGACTAGTTGGTCTATAGTGCCTTTCTGGTGTCTGGCACCTGCATTTCTCATCTGGGCTTTCAGCTTCCCCCTTGCTTTCTTTTGAAAGTGTTGCATATCATATATTGCTTCTCTCATCTATTTGATTGATAGGTTATTGATGTTGTACATTGACCATGAACTAGGGACCTTATTTTGTGAGTTAAACTTAAAATGTATTCAGGGATTACATGATTGGAATTATATTTCTACTCGCCTCAAGTTTCCAGGATATTATAAATTCTTCAGCACAAGTGTGGTTTGTGCTAAAGAAATTATAGGATAGTTGTCATATCTGCTGTGCATTTATTCATGCTCACAGAATCGCAAGATAGCTTCTTCTTGACTATACTGGTAAGAGTTAGATATATAAATCAGCTCGTTAAAGGGAGGCTGAAACCTTAGAGTTCATTAAAAGAGAGAACTTCGATCTCTTCAGCTCTTTAAAGGGAGATAGAAACCTTAGAGTTCAATGGAAAAGAGAACTCCGATCTCTTGCTTTTTGCTTAATTATGACTTACTGATTTATTCATCAAAAGCCCCTTTAAATAGGAGTCTTATTACATCAATAGGAAGTCTAACTCTTATGGAAGTTGGAGACTATAATCCTATTTCAAACTAATAACTATAACTTAACCTAATCCTTATGAAACTCTGAAACATAAATCCTATTCTAGAATAATAAATAAAGCAACTAAAAGTATAATTAAATACTTAAATTAATGACTTCCAATGCATCCCTAACAGTTTCATTATATATATTATATATTAATGTAAAAGGAAAAGTTTTTTGCTAGTTTAGTTTGACAGGTTCTTCATTAATAAGGTACAATATTTGTTGAATTTTATGATCGATCTAATGTGCAGGAGTGCTGTGTTTAAGCTCTTGGTGCCTGATATGTTTAAGAATTTCTCAATGCAAGAAGTAAGAAGTATTGTTGATGAAAGATCATGATCACTTGCTCAAGTCAAGAAGTAAAGGAAACTTCTCATCATTTCTTCAACTTCCTGTTAAGTGGTTGCTTGATAGATCAAATTACCAAACAACTTATTGATTATCCAACAGTGAAAGCGTACCTTTCGACGGGGGTAATGTAACAGGTGGATTAGTTGGTCACATTCAAGAATGTACTTGTTGTCGTTCTATGACTTCTTTCTTCCATCACGAATAAGCTGTAAAGTTACTTGGCTTCATTTTTTCCTTTCCGGGGCTAAGAATGTATACCAATTCTATTTCTGATGCCAATGCAATTTACACTGCTTGATAATTTATGTTAAAAGTCTGCACTTGCAACTTTGGTAAATACTCATTGTACTGCTTAAAAAGCAAGGTATTAAAACATTGCATGTTCATTTTTCCTTGAGAATTCTACTCTCTGTGACTAATGTTAAGTTTTTTAGCAAGTGGAAACTCCACTCTCTTGAGGTTTTGCATGTCTGCACTTTCTTTTGCCATGAAAATTAGCAACATGTATATTTCTCTCTGGATTTGTAAAATGATTGCACCAACATGCTTTCAGTATTTCGGATATAAATGATTTTGTTTGTGCACATTTCAGTCAATTGAGTATTGTCTCTCCAACTATTGTTGAAGTTACAAATATTCATCTATATGGTTGCTTTTGGCGATCATAGAAGAAAGGATCCCTTTAAAGTAGGTCTTGCTTAATTATTCGTCTGTCTTCAAATGCAGAAGGCCTTAACATTCATTTTTTAGGACAGGCCTTAACAAATTAAATTAGTTTATTTTTAAGGAAATTCACATTGTGCTGTGATGGTCGATTATTTTACTTGAAGTATTATACTTGTTATTTCTCAAGGGGGAAAAGTATTATGCAGGTTTCAGAAGTTGTCTTTTGTGACTTCTTCCAGCATTGGTTCTCTCACTCTGCTCTTTTAGGATCTTTTGTGTCTTTCTTGATAGGACTGCCTAAAACATCATGTAGATCTTAATAGCTTACTTATTATTCAAAACCTTAACCAAATTTATGAACTCTGTCATTATTTTGTTTTTGGCTCCTTTTCCGTTTACTGCCTTGCTCTGAGATAGAAAGGGACAGGGGAGGTAGAGTTGAACTATTCTTTACCCTAACTTTTCCTCACCATTTTTTTTGCAGGGAAATGATTGCCTACATTGCAAATACTTTAATATTCATCTTTGAGGTAGGACTCGGCAACAGTCTATTATAGAAACTAATGTTGTTTCTTTTCCTTTCGTCTTAATATCATTTTGTTCCTTTCTATGGTTCGTAAGGAGATTTCCTCTAGTTGTTTTCTATCTCCAATTAGAGCAATAGATCTTATGACATTTGTTATTGTGCTGCTTTTTTTTTAGGGAGTTGTATTTCCCCATTTTTCCTATATTTATATTCTGTAAGTAGTATTGATTAATGCACTTTCTGCTCTGAGCGTAACTGAAGGATTCCTTGGTGCATGGTTGGTTATTATCCTCTTTTTTTTTGTGATTGAATCAATATTGTTGCTTATATGCTCTAACTTCTTGCAGCGGAGTTATCATAGCTCAAAGCATCTTCAGTATGGGAAATCACGATGACAATACAAGTAGTTCTCCCCCCTCTATGTATTATGTAATACTTCACATTTTTTAGATGGTTAACAGATGTTTACCTATTAGTTGAAGTGTGTGGTACATGATGGACATCACAATAAGTTGGCAAGCGTCCTGATTTGGTACCCAATTGAGTACTAGAAGAGTCTCAGAGTCAATTCTTAAATCAATTTCTTGAGAATCAATGGATCTGCTGTGTGGATGCAGCAACATCACAATTGGTTGGTACCTTAGGAAGTGCTGGAAGTTGGACGGTAAAATTCATGAGACTTATGTCCTGAGCCAATTGTTCCTCCTGTTTTCGAATTTTGGATAATCCTATAATAAGAAGAAAAACAGTTAAGTACTTTGGTTAATTTTTAATGGCTATTAAATTATAAGGGAATTTATGAAGATAGAGAATGGCGGACAAGGATGTTGAAGTAGTAGGTTGAGTAATTCCTGCCACTTATAGGAGTAATAGATTTATTAATCAAGACCATTGAAGGTAAAGAACTAGGAGTATGAAAGTGGGACGATAGCCTTTGGTTGTCGGACATGTGACCAGATGCACCTGAGAAAAAAAATCTAGGACTCAATCGGGAGGATTTTTCTGAGAAAAGCCACTGAGTGATGAGCCTTCTCAAAGCTCTTGCTTGCGTAAGTTGTACTGTTGTAGATCAGCCCAGACCTATAGGAATTGAACCTGGTCCAAGATGTAGGCGCACAACAACAAAAGAAGGATAGGTTTTTTGGGGGCTTCTTTACTTGAATAAACAAACAGTTTACACCTTATAATTATTTACTGTTGGACTAGCCAACGTATGTTCACATTGAAGCAAGCAACTTCTAACACTATTTCAGATGCTCTGCTGTTAGTGTTAGTTGCAGAACTCTCCATCTCTTGTCTGGTTCATGGATATCAATATATAGGACTATAGTTGCTCCCTGTTGCAGAGATAATACCGTTACTAAGGGTTCACGGGGCTTAGTTCCAGAGATTCATATATGGCATGCTAAATAGGGTGGTTGGTGATATTTTGTTGGTTTATCCCGTAGTCCTCAAATTATATTTCATCACCAAGAGAGTGCTTAGTTGTTACACTTGTGTTGTATCCAATATTTGTGTGGAGTTCTCTTTATTGGGTTACAGACTCAATGTTCTCAAATACTTCTTGACAAGTTTTTGTCCTTGTATATGGTGGTGAAGATGGATATATCTATTATTTTGTTTGAACTTGTTATATGTAAGCATTCATTTGCTTTCGAAACTTATCATTCTAAAACAAATAAAATGATTCACTTGTAAAAAATTTATTGCCCGAGATATTGTAAGACTTAACATATCAGCTAAGATTGTAGTATATCCTAACAATGATCTATTTCTTTTTGCAGTGCTAAATGTATCTGTAAGAGAAGTGTCAAAAGCAAATCCATAAACAATGGCAAGCAATTTCGCCAAAGCCTATAGTGTTTGTGGGAGAAAATCGAGATGTTGGAGATTAAATGGGCATTAGCGCCTGTCCAGAAATGGGCGTTAGCGCGGCAATGAGTGTAGCGTGATGAAGTTTTTAGTTAGGGGTTTCTATTAGGTCTAGGTGTAAGGTATTTACGCAAATGATTAGAGTTGTTGATGTTATTGTTTTTCACAGGCTTGCATTATTTAACTTTCATTTTAGGGAGTTCATCCTTTTAAGATATAATACTAGTCTCTCTCAACGTGTTTATTTCATGCTATTTTATAAATTAAAATTTGCATCGAATTTTTAAAAATTTTGATACACATTATTTTGTAAATGAATGTTTGTTTAATAATTTTATATCCCTCATTTTAACTTCAATTTTACAACAGGGTTTTTGACTGCAAAACCCTCGCTGCTACAAGAAATTTCTGATTGATCATGGCCATATTGGCTACTGGTCAGCCTGCTTCGGCGGCTGGCCAGCAAATCTCTCTCAATTCTAGTACTCAATTCCCCCCTCCACCAAATTCCAATTCAATTCCCATTAGCAACCAAGACATTGGAATGAAGGATAAGCTTGACGAATCTAAAAGTTTGCTTAATGATTTGGTTTGTGAATCTGCTCAAGGATGCAAATATGTTGACCTTCTTAAACCTAATACAATGAATCTAATATTATAAATGAATAATTCTTTAAAAGTATAAATATATCTAAGACAATTTAGTGAAATGATGAACAAGAAATTGCTAAGAAGATTTGGGTGAAGGAGTTCCCTTCAAATTTATGGTTGGAAGTGCTTGGAAGGTTTTGAGACAAGGAAATGATGAACAAGAAATTGCTAAGAAGATTTGGGTGAAAGGAGTTCCCTTCAAAAAAAATTTCTTTCTTTAGAGATTGTGGAAAAAAAGAATACTCATAGGGGAAGTTCTTATCAAGATTAAAGTGGTGGATGAAGTTAAGTGTTGCTGCTGTAATAGTTTAGAAGATGAAACTTTTGAACATCTTTTCATGATTTGCTCTATGGCTAAGAAGTTGTGGAATACGTTTGCCTGTATTACTGATGTGAAAGGACTTTTTTTTTTGCACCTTAATGATACTATACATAATTGGTGGAATAAGGACTGCTCGTCAAAGCTTAGACCTCTCTTCAAAGCTGTCTCATTATTTATCACTTGGCAATTCTGGAAAAGGAGAAATATAATTTCTCATGGAGGTAATATGTCATTTTATGGTATGGTTATAGAGGTCAACAAAAATTATATCATCTAGCTACTCTTAGCTATCCTTGGTTGCAAAACATTCCTAATACTTGGCATCTGATGGTTCCTTTTTTTACTGAATATGCACCCCTTATTGATCGTAAGATGGTTTACTAGAGACTGCCTAGATTAGGGTCCTACAAGTGTCATTCGGATGGTTCAGTAAAAGGAGTTGGTGGCCCTAGTGTTGGGGCCTTTTGTATTAGAAATGATGAAGGAAATTTGATACATGCTAAGTCTTTTTGTTTGGGAATAACTTCAGTTCTAATGCCTGAGGCAATGGCTTTGCGAAAAGGACTGAAGTACTGTATAATGCATCAATACTTACCAGTAATATTGGAGACTGGCTCATTAATGCTCCAAAAGATTTTGAATGGAATTTGGGAGGTTCCTTGGAGTAGTCGGGTGAAGGTGAAAAATATCAATGGTCTGAGAATTAATGATGATGCAAGAGTGGAGCACACCCTTAGGGAAGACAACACTTTTGCAGATTATTTAGCTAACCAGTTTTTTCTTTTTGCAGGCATAACAAATATCATCTATTCAGATTTCCAAGATTTAGCACCAAAAGGGAAAGCAATATTACACCTAGATAAACCACAAATTTCCAATCTTAGAATTAGAAACATCCAAAACATGTTTTTCATTACACAAACATAATTGAGACAAACAAGAAAAACCCGACATGAATGACAAAGAAATATCAAAAGGTGATGACTGTACATGTATACTTGCATAAGCGGATGTAATTACAATATACTGTTTATGCGGAGATAGAATCCATATGTGGCCTCCTTATGCAGTGGAATCAGCCTCTTTGGGGCTCAACCTGTAGAGAAGTTCATGGATGAATTAAATCGAAGTATAACAGTGCACAAAGATGAAATAGGAGGAAGCTTTGCTCACTTAACTTCAGTTGTGGTATAGATCTGATTGATCCGAGTTGAAGAAGTCTTCAAAGGACCCAATTTCATGGCACTTGTGAGAGTTTTTGAGTTTCTTCTGTGAAATTTGTCCAAACTCGAATCCATTTAAATTTATGTCGATATATTGGAGGCTTTTGAACTATCTTCTATCCTTTTCTCAATGCTACCTTCATCGGAGAGGTCGATTTCTCCGACCATGGAGCAGCTTGGAGTCATCCAAGGTTTTATTGGAAATGGTCTAGAGCTTTGTAACTTTTCCTTTTCTGTTTTCTTTTGATTGATTTGTTTCCTTTTCCTTTTTTCTGGGATGGGCTACTTTTAGGCTTATTCCCTTGTAAGAGCCCGTTTGGATTGGCTTAAAAGTCGGTCAAACCTACTTTTAAGTCAGTTTTTTACTTTTGGAAGTGTTTGAAATATATAAAAAAATAACTTAAAATAAGTCAAAAATGACTTAGAATAAGTTATGAAGTGTTTGGCAAGGTAAAAAATGACTTAAAATAAGTTAGAAACCAAAAGTAGGTCTCCCCCTACTTTTTATTTTGACTTAAAAGTCATTTCAGTTTGACTTTTTATTTTTGATTTAAAAGCTATTTTTTTTAAATCAATCCAAACGGGCTCTAAATATTGAACCTCTTTTGTTTTTAATAAATCAACTTTGGCTTAAAAAACAATTTTACATATAGAACTGAAGATGAAAAATTTGTTTGAGGAGTATCTCAAATGAAGTGATAATTTTGCTGGCACAAGTTCAACATCTTCTCGTAGAGAAGATTTATGTAAAATACAATTTAAATCATTTCAACTTTATCTCCTCCAAATTTCTTTTCCATCAAAATATGGTCATTGAGTAGTCAACATTTGTAATTAAAATAATTTTTTTCTTTGATTCATGAACTATTTTTTCAAGTTCAAAATATATTCTCAAAACATAAAGGTGTGTGTACATTTTCAAACTATTAGGAGTATTATTTTTTATGACAAAAAGGCTAAATGCCAAAAAAAAAAAACTGACTCAATGATGAGACACGCAGTATAACTTCAAATGCTCCTTAATTTTAAGTTAAAAAATTCTCCTTGGGGTGTATTTGGCAGGGGCGGAGCTACACCTTAAGCATGGGTGGTCTGATGAACAACCTTTGTCGAAATTTTTTTGCAAGTATATATGTTAAATATAAATAGTTTTGGATATATATAAATTGTTGAACAATCTTAACATACCAAAGAAAGATAGCTCAATGGTTAAGGTCGTTCAAAGTTGATTCAAGGTCTTGGGTTCAAGCCTAGACAAAGGTGTTTT
Source organism: Solanum raphanifolium (assembly GCA_036250405.1). Taxonomy (NCBI): domain Eukaryota; kingdom Viridiplantae; phylum Streptophyta; class Magnoliopsida; order Solanales; family Solanaceae; genus Solanum; species Solanum raphanifolium. Next base: position 3,600 of record JAJOOE010022162.1, on the reverse strand, counting down.
GTTTATTTTTTTTAGTTTCATTTTTAAGAGAAAAAAGTCGCCTCAAGGGCCAAGGTTCGAGCCTAGACTAAGGCGTTATGCTTTTTTTATATTCATTTTTTACAGTACAAAAGTGACGTTCTAATCATTATAATCTCACCAGCAAGGTTTATTTTTTTACTTTTCCTAAAGTATGAACACCCTTGACAAAAAATCTTGGCTCCGCCACTGGTGTTTGGTATGAAGGGAAATGTTTTTCATGGAAAATATTTTCTTAGAAAATAAGTTGGTTTTTAACTTATTTTTCTCATGTTTGGTTGGTGAGTGAAAAATGTTTTCTAGTGTACGATTGGTGAATGAAAAACATGTTTTAGCAAATATCTTTTAGGAAAATAGTTTCAGACCTGAATATCAACCCCGATAATCGATCGTCACCTGACCCCGACACCGATTTGGAACCTAATCCCTACTCTTGATACGAGACCCAATATTTGAACTGGAACGCGACCCTTACCAAGACTCGACATATGAACTGGAACCCGACCCTTACCACGACCCAAATAAGGACACGATCCCAAGACCTAACCCCACTAAAGATCGGACATTCGAACTGGAATATGACCCCGACACTGAATCTGAACCGAGACCCATCCCCAACCCGAGACTCGATACCGACCTGAGAACCAACCCTAACTCTCGAACCCAACATCCGACTCAATATCCGACATTTGAAATGGAATCCAACCCCGACCCTCTCAGATTTGAGACCTGATCCTTACCTAACACCCGAGATCCGATCGAAGAACCCAACATAACCCAGACCCGAAATCCAACCGTGGCCTCGATCCGACACCTAATCATGACCCCAACACCTGACCCGACCCCGACTTTTACTCGGGACCTAACCTTGACCTCGACCTGAGACTCAACACCGACCGTGACACTCGACCCGGGACTTGAACTTGAGATCAGACCCTCTACTTCGACCCGGGACCTTCCATGACCCCGACTTAGATCTGAGACCCGACCCCAACCTTAACACTCGACCCGAAACCCAACCCTTATCAAGAACCAAACCCTGACCTGAGACCTGACTAAGACCCTTTCACCATACCCGAGACCCGACCTCGAGAACCAACCCCCAACTCTAACCCGAGACTTGACCTTAAACATGATCGAGACCTGACCCTTCCCCGAGACCTAACCTTAACCATAACCGAGACCCAACCGCAACCCGAGAATCAAACATGACCCTCATTCGAGACCTGACCACGATCCCAATAGTTAATCCGAGACTCGACCTCGAGACCCAACCTTGATCCCGACCAGAGGCATAACCACGACCCCGAGACCCGAGACCCGACTTTGACCCAAGACCTGTCCCCGAACCCAACCTCGATATGAGATCCAAGACCCGACCCTAACACTCGACCACCGATTCCAACCTATGACCTGACCTTATCAAAGACTAAGACCCGACCCCGATACCTTACCCAATATTCTAACCTCGAGACAAAATCTCGATCCGAGACCCAACCACAACCCTGACATCCGACTTTGACCCATCCCGTGAATTTGACCTCGATCTGAACCCGAACTCGACCTCGACTAAGATTCGACTCCGACTTGACACCCGACCTCGACACCAACCTTGGCCCCAATACGATACCTAAGACACAACATAAACCCCGACACGTGATTTGAGATTCGACCCTAATCGCAAGACTTAACCTCGACCCCAACCCAAGACTCAAGACCCAACCCGGACCAAAGACTCGACCCAACCCCAATACGAGACCTGATCCCGACCTTGACCCTTATTCGATAAAAGCCTAACCTCTATTTGAACAATCGATCCTAGACTTGAACCAAACCTCGACCTCGACTCGAGATTTGACCTGAGACTTGACCCGAGACCTAATCCGCGACCTTACCCTTATCTAAAACCAAACTCGAGACTAGACTCCGATTCTAACACCTAACCCAAAACCCGACCCCGTCCCGAGACTTGACCCTGACCTTGACTCGAGACCTGACTTCGACACCGGATTCGAGACCCAATCCCGACAACTTACCATGAGACCAAACCTTGACACCTGACTTGCGACTCATCCTTAATCCCTACCCCGACACTAGATTCGAGACCTAACCCTGACCAAGACCTAACCCAGACTTGACCCAAAATTCAACCTCTAATTCTAACTTGAGATTTGACCTCGACTCAGTCTAAAACTCGAGACTTGGGTTTCAAATCGAGGTCAAGAGTTAACTGTCGAATTGAGAATCAAGAGTCAATCTAGGATTAATATCAGGAATCAATACTAGAGACTCAAGTTAGGATGGAAATTTGAGGTGTGGGGTTCAAATTTTTCTTGTATTGTTTGTCGTATACACTTATTTAAGAAAGGATAATATGATCTTAATTACTTATACTTATTCTTTAATCTCAATTAATAGTATTACACTTCTTCTTACCATAATTTTTCACAGTTCATATATTTTTTTTTAAAACAGAAAAAAATAGAAATGAAGGTAGATTTCGTAATATACAAATCCCTGTACTCAGTGTTCACGTTTTTTTTTCATCAATGCTAATTGCACCTCCTTATATAATAATTACTTGCTCTCTAATCCAACACTTTACCCACTCACTCTCTCGTTCACTCTACCTTCAGGTTCTTACTTTCCTGGGTTTTTGAATGTTGTTTCTATGGGTATTACTTATTTTATTTGGGTTATTGAATGTTGTTTCTATGTGTATTACTTGTTTTATCTGGGTTATTGAATGTTATTGGGTTACTCATGAATGTTGTTTTCTGGGTTTTTGATGCTGGTTTTCATGAATGTTATTTTTTGGATTTTTGAATGATGGGTTATTCATGAATATTATTTTCTGGGTTATTGAATGTTGCTGAGTTATTCATGAATGTTGTTTTATGTGTTTTTGAATGCTGTTGGGTTATTCATGAATGTTGTTTTATGGGTTTTTGAATGTTGGTTTATTCATTAATGTTGTTTTATGGGTTTTTGATTGTTGGTTTATTCATTAATGTTGTTTTCTAGGTTTTTGAATGTTGGGTTATTCATGAATGTTATTTTCTGGGATTTTGAATGTTGGGTTATTCATGAATATTGTAGTTTGGGTTTTTGAATGTTGCTGGGTTATTCAACGATGCTGTTTTCTGGGTTCTTGAATGTTGGGTTATTCATGAATGTTGTATTTTGAGTCTTTGAATGTTGGGTTATTTATGAATGTTGTTTTCTGGATTATTGAATGCTGATGAGTTATTCATGAATGTTGTTTTTTGGGTTTTTGAATGCTGCTGGGTTATTCATGAATGTTGTTTTCTGGGTTTTGCCCATATTTCACTATTTTTCCCCAAAAACACAACGAAGAAGAATAGAAAAAATAAAATTTTATACAATATCATATTCTCAAATAGAAATTTCAAATATCTAAAATTATAGCAGCAATAATTCACCATTGATGGTCATTATAAAGCTTCATTGAATTCATTACATGAATTTTACGAATTCGTGATTAGTTTGGATGTGTTGATCCTACAAATAATTAAAAATGCCGTATATGTGTTGATCCTACAAATATTATTTTCTGGGCTT
>JAJOOE010022161.1:0-16448 GCA_036250405.1 Solanum raphanifolium | reverse complement strand
GGGTGGCATAATAAAATAAATTTTTTAAAATTTGAAATATTTTTCAAAAACAATTTTTTTTTTTGATTAAATTTGAAATATTTCCCGAGAATATTTTGTTTGACGGGAATGGCCTGGGTGGGGAGGGGGATAGAATAAAAAATGATTTTTATTTTCAATTTGAAATATTTTTCAAAAATAATTTTTTTAATTTTTTTTTTTTGACAGGGATGGCCTGGGTGGGGATGGCGCGGGAGGGGGTAGCGGTGGGGGTGGCGTAAAAAATGAATTTTCTTAAAATTTGAAATACTTCCCAAATTTTTTATTTTTTATTTTTTTTAAAAAATTGACGGGGGGAGGGAAGGGGGGTGGCCTTGTTTGGTGGGGGGTAGGGGTAGTAGGGGTTGGGTGAGGTAAAAGAAATCTTAAAATTTGAAACATTTTTCAAAAAATAATTTTTAATTTTTTTTTGTTTGATGGGGGAGGGGGGTGGTTTGGGGGTAGAGATAAAAATATATTTGAAATTTAAAAAATAAGAAAATTTAAAAATTTTAATTATCTTTTTTGAATGGGAGGGTCGGGTACGGGGTATGGGTAGAGTTTTGGAAAATGTTTTCCTTAATTTTGGAGGGAAGTCATTTTCCTTAAATTTGAGGAAAATGAGTTGATTTGGAAAAAAACATTTTCCAAACAATTTAAGCCAATCAAACATGGGAAAATTGGGAAAATGTTTTCCTCCATACCAAACACACCCAGAATCTTGCATTATTATACATAGGTTGAAAAGATGTACCAATCAAAGTATTAATAGTACACAAAGCTAATGCATGGATTATTTTTTCTAATGCATCCTACCTAACGACCTCTTTTTGATTCATGCATGTTTTTACTGTGTATCCTCATCCACATTTTGCTGCTTTTGCTCCATCCTTTATTAGAGTGCAAAGAAGAGCTCTGCTCCTTATATTTGTATAACTAGGTAAATTACCTGTGTTTCGCACGGGATTGAACTATTTTATTAATCTTACATATGATCATTCGATAATATTCATATTTTTGATACATACACTACATTATCAAGAACATTTTGTCTTTAAGGCAAAGCGTTACTTCGAAATTTTAAAGTGTTATATTTTTTTAATTTTAATTTTACAAAAATTATGAGTCATAGAGAGATTTTAAGTATAAGCAAAAAGTCTAAGAAAATCTCCATGGAAATAGTTGGTCAGAAGTAATGAAAATTTCTAAATTCCAAGAAGTTATAAATAACAACATCAGACGTTAAAGAAGAGACCAAAAAACCTCGAACAACAACACTCCCAAGTAAAGTGGAACATCACGTCCATACAAGAACATAATTAACTAAATTCAAATGGAGGACCTTCGGCACCTTTCTTATGAACCTTCATCAATCTCTTTTTTATTTTTTTGATAACAAGGGAAACCCACAGCCGCTACCCTTTGGGTGCGCACAGGGTAAAACCCCCGCTCCTATGCAATAGCTCGCAAACCACATAGGAGAGGTAACCCGCACATCAATCTCTTTTTTATTATAGTATGATGTATGATGTATATGTTAAAAATGTCCCTAAAATTTATTAGTATCATAATTATTTTTCTTCATTGTCTCAGAATAGTCATTACTATTGCTTAGTTTTCATATCACGGCCCCAACTTATTTGGAATTGAACCATAGTTATTGTTATGGTTATAGTATGCAGTTACAAAGAATTAATGCAATTATCAACCAAGCAGTAGGTGGCATCTGAATGGAACTGTTCACAACTGGATATTCTAAACCAAAATTTTGACACATAACATATTAAAATCTCACACCATAATTTTGTGAACACTTGAACTCACAAATAATAATAAAGACGACCTTACTTTACTAACAATCAAGAAGAAAAAGGCATGTTGCTTAACATATTTTTCAAAAAGATAGTTTGTCGAGCTGTATCCAAGTTTACAATTCACAAATTTAATTGAAAGAGGCCAAAAGAAAGAGTCATTACTTCTTTATCAAAAAAACAAAAAACTTTATCAAAAGAAAAAGTTATCACTATAGTAAAAATGATCTTTAACGACAATTAGTAGCTTAATTGTCGCTAAATATGTTTTTTCAGAGGCAATTGGTACTCTATATAAATGTCCCTAAAGTGTATAGCAACATTGAATCTAATGACGATTAATTAATGTTGGTAAAGGCTCTAGCACTCTTTGTTAATGTGCATATTTATTGCCGATAGAAAATATTTTTGTTATAGTGTATTTTGGACATCTGTTATTTCAAGAAAACTTGATCTCTTATTATGCCCAAAAACAAGAGATGAAGAAATATGACAAATTAGTTAGCTTGCGATAAAAGAAGTGGACTAATCGTCTCTATACTAATATTCTAGGAAGAGTGCAGTGGCATACAAAATGTTTGTACCTAAGAAAACACAATCAAAATAATTCTTTTAAAAAACTTCATCATTGGTTCCGTATTAGTTATCATATATTTGTTGTTGTGTGCTATCTAATATAGCACAACCACAAGCAATTTTCCCAAAAAGTATATGAAGAAACCTGTAGAAAGGGACAAAAGAGAATATAAATTTTCAATCATCCGGAATTTTTAATAGAGTTCAAAAAAAGTTACCAAAATAGCAAAAAGAAATTGCAATAGATACATGAATCACTATAACTTACAATAAAAGATTAAGCTTCATGAAATAGGAGGAAGAAAACTTTGAGGAATGAAACACACTTCATAAGAAGCTTAATTAATGTATTTGAATTCGACTCCCCTATAGGAAAAAAAACCTACAAATAATAGTGGCAGAAATAAAAGTTTTGTTTACTAAAGAACCAAATGTAATGAATTCAACAATTTTAGTAGCGTTATGAGTTGTGGACTGAAAGGTGCAAGAGTAGTAATGTTGCATTGCTTTTGTTTACTAAAGAACCAAATGTAATGAATTCAACCATTTTAGTAACGTTATGAGTTGTGGACTGAAAGGTGCAAGAGTAGTAATGTCGCATTGCAATTGAAACCAATTTTCTTTGTTTATATGAAGAAACCTGTAGAAAGTGACAAAAGAGAAGATCAATTTTCAATCATCCTTGCTGAAATTTTTAACAGAGTTAAAAAAAAAGGTCACCAAAATAGCAAAAAGGAATTGCCATAGTTACATGAATCACTATGACTTGTAGTAAAGATTAAGCTCCATGAAAAAGGAGGAAGAAAACTTTGAGGAATGAAACAAACTTCATGAGAAACTTAATTAATGTATTTGAATTCGACTACCCTATAGCGGGAAAAATCCTACAAATAATAGTGGCAGGAAATCCTCTATTTATAGACAACAAGGGGTAGTGGGAACAAATGCTTATTGAGCCTTATCAAAAAGGTCACAACGCTTTGGAAAAGTTACAGCCCTTCGGAAAGGTCACAACCTTTCATAAAAGTCGCAATTTTTCATAAAAGTCGCAACTTTTCATAAAAGTCGCAACTCTTCATAAAAATTGCAACTCTTCATAAAAGGGGAAGGCTAGTTTTGGAAACAATTAAATTAACAGGGAATTCTGGTTTGTGGTGGCGCCACGTAGGTGGGCCTAGGGTTCTCTTTTTTTTTCTTTTTTTCTTCTTAATTCTCAAAAAAAATAATATATATATGATTTAGCTGACATCTTAACATATTGTGGAACTAATGCTCCTTTTGGTGCATTTTGTGAAGCTAGGACACAAAGTATCAGTATCTTTGGAACTGCAAAGAATATCTGGAAAAGGTTTGAAGACCCCTCTTTGCTGTTTATGTTTCCTATGTTATTATGTATCAGTCATGTAACAAGAAAGTTTTTGTTCTTTCACCATTTATAGGCATCTCGCATAATACTGGCAACTGATGGGGATCCACCTGGTCAAGCATTAGCTGAAGAGCTTGCCCGCCGGTTAGGGAGAGAAAGGTCTAGTGTACTTTATTCCAGTGCAAATGATGGTAGTTTTGATATATTATACCTTAATAATGAGTGCTCTCAACTTTTTCTCTTTGACAATGTAGGTGCTGGCGAGTTTCATGGCCAAAAAAGAGTACTATAGACCACTTCAAAGATGCAAATGAGGTCTTCATGCATGGAATTTTCTTATCTATTTGTTTAAAGGAGAAGAAAAAAAGAATTTCTTGAATCAGATCTTTTTTCATACTCCACGAGCTTTCTGATTTGTGATTGACAGTTGTGTACTTTCCCCAAGCCCCTTGGTTGGAATTTGTTCTGTTCAATTTTATGTTTTGATTTTTGATATGGAATGCAAGTTTATAGTTAATAGCAGTCTTGTTAAGTCTACTTTAATTTCAAGCACTAGTAAAATTGAGAGTTGTTTTTTTTTCTTGAAATTTAAAATTGAGAGCTGTTTTGAATGACGTTTCTCCTGTTTCTCAAAGTAAAATCTGTTTGCAAATATTGGTTGCATAACCGCTTTGTAGTTCTCTCAATGAAATTACTCCATATGTTACTGACACACAGTTATGTAATTTTATAGTCGGTTTATATCATGCCTCCACAATAACGTTCTTCCTGGGGCAAAACGAAATCCTCCTTTTTGATAAATATGGATAGGAGGTAAACTATGCTCATTATTTGACATGCGTGAATCTTTGTTTGCTAGATCCGTTGTAACCTATTTCTAGCCATTATGAGTTTCGATTTACCAACTGATAATACTTTTCTAGCTGTCTTACTCATTTTTGTGCATCAAAGATACTCATTTCACCTGTTTTCTTTATGACTCTCCAGTAACCTCAAGTTTATCTTTCTTCATTTGGACATTAATAGGTACTTATGTGTCTGGGGCCTAGTGCACTGAGGGAGGTTATTGAAGGTGCAGAGCTGTACCCGATACAAGGATTATTCGACTTTAAAAATTACTTTACTGAGATTGATGCATATTATCACCAAACAATTGGCTACGAGCTTGGGGTTCCAACTGGATGGAGGTCCTTAAATCAACTATACAATGTGAGTGGGTTCTTATTTGGGAACTAAGTGTGTCTCTAGTCTCTCAGTACTTAAATAGGATTAGGAAATATGTGTAGTCATGCCAGGGATGCCAGCTACATTGTAGGGGTTTGTGATATACCAATTAGATTTGACAATTATGTAAAGAAAGTTTAATGGAAGGTTTTCTTTTTGGGTATACTTTTGGAGCATATGTAATATCCCAGTTAGCATAGATAATCTTCTTCGTATTAGATTCTTCATTATTTTTACACTTTGTATTTAGCGGATTTTGTGTATCACTTCAATAAGGTTATTTACTTAATCAAGTCTCCAAGGAGGTGGTCTAGCAGTTGAAAAATTGGAGTGGCAACCTTGGCAATCAAAGTTCGAAACCAACAGAGCAAACACGAGGTTATTTCTTCCCATCTGCCTAATCTTGATGGGATGAATTACCTGGTACTCTTGTTGGTGGGAAGTAGTAGGTACCTGGTGGAGATTAGTGGAGGTGTGCACAAGCTAACTTGAACACCAGTGTTATCCAAATAAAATAGTTACTTAAATTATAAGGCAGAAAAGTAACATAGTGAACAAAAAAAAAGATGAGAGATTCTGGGGAATGGAGAGGGATGGTACAGTGTTAACTGGCCTTGTGACACTAGTATATTACCTAAATACAAGGTACTGAAGTAAAGAACCAAAACGACTGAACTGTCCCCGAGAAATGATACAGAATCCTATTCTTCAGCATAACATTCTGAAAACGTATTATTACTCTAGATTGAGACTTATTATTGGCATATCAGCATGAAACCAAGACATGAAATTCTACAGCCTGGCTGATTTTGTTTCTTTCTTCTTGATTCTGTACAGATTGTGCCTGGAGAGTTGACTATTGTTACAGGAGTCCCAAACTCGGGGAAGAGTGAATGGATTGATGCTCTTCTATGCAATCTCAATCACAATGTTGGCTGGAAATTTGCACTTTGCTCTATGGAAAACAGGGTAGGCACTTATAAATCTGTTTCTCATCATATCAAGCTTGGATAAATGAGAGTGATTGAATTCATTAGAAATTAGTTGCCGAGTTGTTTTTGCTACCTCAGTTAACTAGATGAGGCTTGTGATAAATGGATCCTACGAAGATTCTTAATTGTTACCCTCTAGAAAGATTTTTTGGTAGTATAGCATTGCAGGATGTCATGCAAAAGATAACGTATTTCTGCATTAACTGGATCTTCTATTTTACTCAAAAAATTGGAAGTTCCAAGATATATAACCTGCACAAGGATCAGATTGCTTAAAGTTTTATGAGGTGTTTCTAAAAAAAAATAAAAAAAATAACTGATTTACTTTTGTGCCCTGCTTATTGGTTGAAGATTGCCTAGATCCCTAAATCATTCTGCAATTTGGATAAGCATAAGTAATGTTTTACTCCTATTGTACTAACTAGGTGTTGAGAGAATCCTTAAGTCAAACTGTTACAGTCCTACTTGTCTTTACAAGCTTGTTTGGTTTGGATTAATTGACCTGTTTTGGTAAGCTGTATTAGTTTTAATTGTGTCAACTCCATTAATCAACTATTCATGTGAGAGTTTCACATTCATATGTGAGTTGATATTATCGTATGAAGCCTAAAAATGTTCATCCTCCCCATATTGGTGCTGGGTGGTGTGAGATACAAAAGGGTTCCCGCATCTTAATGGATGATGATGGTAAAGAAGCTAGAGCAAAGAGTCAAATTCAGATAGTTGTTGAGCATTGGTGCGCTGAAAGGGAAGTCAATAAGTTAGTGGATACTACAAAGAGGAGGTGAGTTGATATTAGGTCATTGTATGTCTAAAAGACAGTAAAGAGACGAGAAAAGGCTACTAACTTGGAATATAGTTTTGTCGATACAGAAGTCAACAGAGTTACTGGATATCTTAGAAAGGGAAGAGTTGATGTTCACAGTTCACACAAGTTAATCCGACATTTTAAATTAAAATATCATGGTCTTATGGTATAAATGTAAAAGTACGAAGAGTGAGAATCAGCATTGAGCTAGTAATTAAGGGTAAAGTTGAAGTAAAAAAGAATTGGTGAAAGAGGTGAGGGTTTGACCACTATGGTTCAACATATCTACAAGATGAATATCGTGTAAATTTGGATATTAAGTCGTGCAACTTTAGACAAGATTGGAAATAATTACATTCAACAAAAGGTTCAAGTACCACAACAGGGATAAACTGAGAGAAGATTGTCCAAGTTGGTTTGACCATGTCTTACATTGATATCCCAAAACACTGGTTTATAAGTGACGACATTACAGTGATGGTAGGTATTAAAAGATACGAATCACATGGAAGAAAATTATCTCATGTTTTTTTTTTTGATAAGTGCATTCCTCATTGATGTCGGTGTCGCATGAGCCTGGCCAGCCCAAAAATTATCTCAAGAATATCAATCTCTTGAAAATTAACAGATCACTATTGGGTTGTCTTATATTGGTGTTGGTTGGTGTTATATTTTCTGACGGTTGAACCAAGAGTATGATCAGACCACGGTTTAAGTGCTTGTTAAAGTTCCTTTTCCTTCTGTTGAGGATGCATGAGTCTGTCAACATGAAGAGAGACCACGAGGTGTCCTGTTGTATCAGGCTTTAATTGAGAACTGTGGGTTAACAGTCTCTCATGAGTCATGAACAACCAAAGACGATCACTTCTGACAAGATTGCTTGCATTGTGATTATTGTGGAAAGCCAAGACGTACAAAAGAGACATGTTGAAAACTACATGAAAGAACAACAAGAGGTCGTGAGGGGAAACGTGTGCCCATCAAGGGGTTTGGTTAATATTGTAGAAAATGTGGAGACATTCAGGGAAATGGTTTCGGGAGAAGCTTTGTCTTCGGATGAAATTTAGCATCTTTGCTATCTCCTGAAATTTGACTTACCTCTGTTGCCACAACCTAAGTTACTCAGACTTTTTACTTTTGGCGCCACACTCATGTTGACACAACATCGGTGTGGGATTCTTACCAGATCCCGTTAATCAATTTTGGATACTTAGACCAAAATCGATAGAGAAATTCAAGACACATGCAATGATTTCTGAAACATCAAAACATAAGTTGGGGGAAATCATAATTTAGGGATATTTTTTTTTCTATCGTCAAAAATATTTGGATTAGAAAGTCAACAACCAGAAGGTGCTTTAATGATATTTACAAGTGAACATCACTGCAAAGTGCTAACTGCGCAATGAACTCAAGAAATCTATCATGACTTCTATATCATTTGCAATAGTCATCTCACACAAAAAAGTAAGAGATGCATTTGTGCTTAATAATAATGACAGATTCATACTTGCTCTCAAAAAGTCGTGCATTCCTTTCCTTCCAAATTGTCCACCATAATTTAGGCATATTTTCATAACTTTGATATTTGAATTATTTTAGCCGAATCCTGCATCTGTATCCATTTCCTCGAATCTTAAAATTTAGATCATGAAGGATCCAACTTCTACTTCTGCACTCATATCGGACGCCTATCCCCCAGTCCGAGCAACTTAAACCACATCTAATTATATACAATCAGGTACAACAAACCTTTGCTGCTCACTGATTGAGGATTTTAATTGTTAGAAATCCCTTAACTCCTCATGTTGTCTTGGGAAATCATCACCTAATGAGCTATTTTTCAGGGTTGAGTTAGGCCCAAAGTCTATTTTTTATCATGATATCAGTATCAAACCCATTCCAATTTCGGTTTACTTGATGTTGGGCCTCCATATTATGTGTTCACACTTCAGTTGGTAGGTCTAAGACGTGCATCAAGGTGGTAAAAGTCCCACATTGGTTGTGGGATGCAAAACTGGTCTCCTTTTCATCGTCTTAGACACTCCTCACCTTATGAGCTAGCTTTTGGGACAAAGTTAGGCCTAAAGTCCATCTCTTATTAGTAATGAACAAGTTAAAGTAGAGCATAGTGATATGCAGAATTCATATAGCCGAATCCAACCCGATTGTTATTTAGGCATAGATGATGTTGTATCAATCATGTAACTTTTTGGTGTTTGATTGTGTTTAAGTCAAGCTTTGGGCTAATAATGACAGGTATACGAATGGAAGTTAGTTAATTTCAGATAGATTATTTAACAGTCACTTATTAGAATAATCAGATTCAATTTATACTGTCAAACCAAGTAAATCCTACATCTTGAATTCTTGTGAAACAAGATGAAAATATTGCTTAAATAATGTTTCAGCTCGTGTAATTTTGTTTTGGACCGATGTTAATACTTGCATTATTGTGTTGCCACCCCAAATGCTTCAAAGGTTAATTGTGTTTAGAACGGTTTCCCAATCAAGCCTCTGACCATAAAATGAAATGTGAATAACCCGTCCTACTCTCTTTGAAAGAAGGGGCGCTTTTGGTTTTGTCGGTGCGTGAAATAATTTTTTCTTCTCCATATTACTATATATATCTTGAGTCTTATCATAGTCAACAATCACCTTAGTTTTTCTTCAGTGCTAAATGTGAGCTTTTAAAATCTGTCAGAAGGCTTCACCTTTCACTAAATATTATCTCATAAAATTAGGGTGTTCCACTTTTTTTTTTCTTTTTTACCAGAGTAAGGAACAATGTATCCTTCAGCGCATTCACCCTTGTCCAGTGGTGTTTGCTTGTTTTGCTTGTTTTTTCTTACTTTCTTTTTGCTTTACTGATCTGTAGGTACGGGAGCATGCTAGGAAACTTTTGGAGAAGCACATAAAGAAACCTTTTTTTGATGTGAGGCAAGTAGGAAACATCCTATACTTCTTAAGTCTCTTTGTCATTTTCTTTTTAGTATTGTTACATGCAAGCAAGATGCCTAGCAACATACTTGTTGCATTACACCTTTTAAATTACATATTCGGTATCATTGAGAAAATGGAGATGGTGATAAGTTGCCTATTTGTACTCTAATTTGTATTATAGAATGTAGCATCATTCAGGCATTAAGTTTATAAGAATCTTGAGAAGACACAAAATGGAAGTGCTATCTATATATTTAGAAGCTGTTTGACAAACTATATTTATGTGGAATAGGAGAAAAACATAAAATTCTCATGTTGTCTCATGTTGTTTTATATCTTTTGGTTGTCTCCATTTCTTTTCATACTAGCTAGGGAAGGAATGAGCTACCTATTGAATAAGGCAAGGGGTGTCTGGCTTACACATCAACTGGAGGAAAAACTTGTTATTTCTCACCCAATGAAGTCACACAGACAACACAACAATTCTAGGTGGAGAAGTTTGTACTTTACCAACTACTTATTTAGGATTGCCACAGGGAGAAATAATTAAATCCGAAGGAATTTGGGATGTGTTATTAGAAACTATGAGAAGAAATTGGCTAAATGAAAGATTTAGTACTTATCTCTTGGTGGTAGGTTGACACTCATTTACTCAGTCTTAGATGCTCCTCCTACATACATGATGTCATTAAGAGGCTGGACAGTATTAGGATAGCATTCCTTTGGTAAGGTAACAAAGTAAAGAAAGGGTTTCATCTAGTCAAATGGAAAGCTCCAACTTTTGGAAAGAAATTTGGGGGTCTGGGAATCAGGAATTTAATGATTCACAATAAAGCTTTGAATATGAAATGGGTGTGGAGACTTACCAATGAGAATCAGTCATTGTGGGGTAAAGTTATAAATGTATAAGATGAGGATGAAGACTAATGGGCGACCAAGGAGGTTGATACACCAGATGGGGTTAGTTTATGGAGATCCATTGGGGCTTTTTGGAGTGAAATGAAGAGCAAACCAAAGATCAAAGTTTATAATGTTAGCAAAACTAGCTTTTGGGAGGACTATTGACATGGCATGGGGACTCTAAAATCACACTTTCCAGACATATTCAGTCTTGTTCTTTACCAACAGAAGACTATGGAAGAAATGTGGACACCTCAAGATTGGGATATTACTTTCAGAAGATCACTCAATGATTGAGAAATGGACAGTATAAAAGTTTTATATCATCCTTCAGTGGGTTATAGGCAGGGTAAAGTGTATTGAGGTGGCAAGGTTGCAACAGTGGTGACTTCAAGGTGAATGTAGCACACAAGATGATGAATCAGTCTAATCAGCAGATTGATAACTGGACTTGGAAGCATATTTGGAGAACTAATATCCCACACAAAGTAGCTTATTTTGTGTGGCTCTTGGCTAAGGAAGCTGTCCTCACCAAGAACAATTTAATGAAAAGAAAGATCACGATGTGTCCCAGATTCTTTCTGTCTTTAGTTAAAGCAGAGTCGTCATCTATGCCTTCATTGCAAAGTGACAGAACAACTGTGGAGAATTTTATTTTACCTTTAAGGCATATTTTGGATAATTCCCGGAAGATTACAAAAGCTTTATAGAGTTGGGAAGAAGGAGGAGGATCTATGGCAAATAACAGAAGTAGATGGAGAATTGTCCCTGTGGACAATCTGGAAGATATGTTTTGTAAATATAGAGAATCTAAGTTGCTTGGACTCTTTCCTTTTGGTGTCGCACCCGTGTCGGCACGACACGGGTGTGGGTGTGGAATCCGTGTCCGATTTGGTCAACCGATTTTGGGTACTTTGACCAAAATTGATGGGGAAAGTCTGGACAATTATAATGATTTCTGTAACCAATACAAAAGCTAAGGTGAAATTAAAGAAAATGGAATACCTTTTATATAGAAATTTCTATGTCA
Source organism: Solanum raphanifolium (assembly GCA_036250405.1). NCBI lineage: Eukaryota > Viridiplantae > Streptophyta > Magnoliopsida > Solanales > Solanaceae > Solanum > Solanum raphanifolium. The sequence goes on along the minus strand of JAJOOE010022161.1, from coordinate 4,780 downwards.
CTCCTTTTCCTTTAAAATCCTTCCAGGATTCTCCTCAAGTTCTCCACATAATATCTCATAATTTAGGTTTTATAGCTTTATTTTTAGATATTTTAATTATTTTTAGGTGAATTCCCGCACCTGTATCCATACATAGATCCATATCCCTGAATCTTAAAAATTAGATCGTGAAGGATCTGACCTCTAGATCTGCACGTCCGAGCAACTTAGTAGAGAATAGTATGCAGAATATCAAATTGATATGTCTTTTTATATTAAACTTTTGGTGTAAACAGATATACTTGGATGATACTGATTCTATTATGATGTTCTAGAGTCCATATAAAGGTAAGTGAGTTTATCTTCTGGGGTACAATTTTTTTTGAGGAACATGTAACTGTGTATTTACAAAATTCCATCATCCAAAGCAAAGGGATTTGTGGCTTAGGTCACAGGTTCATGCCCCACACCATGCAAAGCAAAGCCTGGTATTTAAGTGGAGAAGGGTAGAGGGGCGGGCCCATTATCCAGCGAGTTTAGAAGGCTGTGATTGGTCCAAAGGGCGGGTCACAGACGGATTTCTCGATTATCAAAAAAAAAATTCCATCATCCAAACAATGATAAGAGTGAGCACTTACATCCCATAGGATAAAAAACAAAAGGCCATAAGAACTAGTCTATGGAGCTTTACAATTTCCCTATAAAATCAACAAAAAGTTCTATATCCCCCACCATATCCTGTTTACACCAAAAATATAGAAGACTCAGGCAATTCATTCTGATTTTTTTGAGTGTTGTTGCTTTTGTCTTCAAAGCCTCTTGCATTTCTTTCCTTCCACAATGTCCACCAGATGCTTGTAGGGATCAATTCCCACCAGTCCTCTTCTGACTCTCTTCTTCCAATCTCTTTCCAGCAGTCCATCATACTTTTAGTAGTTTTGGGAACCACCCACCTCACTCCAAGTATACACAAGAACATGTTCCACAGATTTGTAGCTGTTTTACCGTGTAGAAATAAATGGCTATCTATTTCAGCATCTGGTCACACATAAAACATCTTGAGTGAATCTGTCTACCTCTTTTCTGTAGTACTTCATGAGTCAAACAAGCTTTTCTGCAAACTAACCACACGAAACAAGAAACTTTTAAGGGGACTTTGGCTTTCCAGATTAGTTTCCAAGGCCAGTTCCTAATCTGCAGTTGGCCAGTATTTCTCCTCCAATAGCATGACTTCATAGTGAAGGTACCCTTGCTTTGAAGTTTCCACACTGGTCTGTTAGGTGCATTGGTAGTTCCATTAAAATCATTTATCACCATAAGCAAATCTGCAACTCTTTGAACCTCTCAATCATTTAGGGCCCTTCTGAAGTTGAAATTCCAACTCTGGAGTACAATTGTAAATATGGTTACAGTACAATCCAGGTACTATTTTGTGCACCTTATCTTATACACACAATAGTAACCGGTTTCCAAAAAATAATTATTTAGGTATCATAAACAGATTGCTTCCCATTCTTGCAAATGTGTGGCACATGTTTGATGCTTTCATTCTTTGAAAGCATAGCTTGCTGGTTGGACCGACAGCCTTTTCTTTATCTTTCTAGAATATCGACCCACTATAACTTCTCTGTGCGCGCTAGTCTATGAAGGTGGGATAGTCATATCCTGCTACTTATTTGTAAGGCTTTTGTTGTTTTCCTCTTTCAATTTTTTTCCTGTAAGCAGAATCTGACTTTCTGTTGCACAAGAGAAATACCTTACTCATACTTGTGAAATTATTTTATCTTTTATTCGTTGTTAATTTGTATGTTAATGTTTTGATCATTGGCAATGCAGATATGGGGAATCTGTTGAACGGATGAGCGCTCAGGAGTTTGAAGAGGGAAAGGAATGGCTCAGTGATACATTTTTCCTCATAAGGTGATGGTGGCAGTTTCCTAAAATATGAATCTTGACGCTTGCCTAATGATCTGACTGACTTCTATTTGGAACTGACATATCTTCTCTAAGCTTACTCTCCATGTTTCGTAGTTCAATTTAATGACAATCCTGGATTAACTAATTGTGTATATTCATTAAGGATGCCATGTTTTGAATAGGTAGTATCCAATTATGAATCTAGTGTTATCTTTTGTGTCCCACATCAGTTGAGCGAATAAACTATTGTCCCTTATTTGGTATTTAACAATCCTCACCTCATTAGGTTGAGTTAGGCATAAAGTGCATTTTTTACATGGTATAAGAGACCCATTGCTATTTCATGGTTGATCCTATTAGAGTGGGTTAAAGTCCCACATTGGTTGGGGAATGGACCGGTGGTGTGCTTATATGGACTTGGACAATCCTCTCCTCATGAGCTAGTTTTTGGGGTTGAGTTAGGTCTAGGTGTCATATCTTTTCATGGTATCAGAGCTAGGTCCATCCTTGTTTGGGCTCCCGGCCCACGCTCCAGTTGGGTCTGGGCATGAAGGGGGGTTAAAGTCCCACATTGATTGGGGAATGGATTGACGGTCTGCTTATGTGGACTTGGACAATCCTTCCTTCGTGAGCTAGCTTTTGATGTTGAGTTAGGCCCAAGTGCCATATCTTTATAGATCCAATATTAGGGCCTTATATCTTATGTTGTCCACGTAATGATATTCAACTGGGGAATGTGATGGGGTATTAGATTCCAGATTGGTTTGAGTGTATGAGTTGCTGTCTCTTTATATGATCTTGAGAAATCCTTATAAAATAATGGTCTTTTCTATTCTCACCTCATGAGTTTGTCTTTTGGATTGAGTAAGGCTCAAAGTCCATCTTTCTTTACCGTGATCAAGCAACAAAATGATGTGAACGAGGTGTTATTTCTCTTAATGGGTGAATCAATGCGATGTGGAAGAAAAACACATTTAAATAGTGAGGTCCTAAGACTCAAGCAAGAAATGGTCTCTTCTTTGCATCAAACTTTAAAACTAGAAAAGAGAGAGAGAGAGAGGAAAATATGGCCTTTTTCTATCTGACTATTCCCCATGTATCTTCAGTAATCTCTTCGTTGTCTTCTTGTTCTTATGGTGTGCAAGTCATCACGTTGTTGCTACTGTACTTCTCTTCGGCCTTTTTAAATATCTCAATGATTTCTTTATAAACTTTTCTTGTCTATTCTAAATGGAGTAGGTAAAGGTGAAAGCAAAAAGATGCGTCATAGTCTATTGGTGTCTTAAGTGCAAAGAAAAATTTAAGTGTTAGCTTTAACAAAGAGATGCACTAATGAGGAAAAGATTGTGTGCCTGTGGTATGGAAAAATTCTCTACAAATACTAACAACACTGATTTGGACAAAATAACTGAAAATATTGTACTTCAATGAAATGTATGAAGTGAAAATCAATTTCAATCAAGTTTAAAACTATCTTAAATCTCTAATTTAGATGGAAAGATTTAATTTTAAGTTTTTTGAACTAGCTTTCTTAGCGTCTTTTTTTGCAATTTATGTTTTTTGGGCTAGCTTTCTTATACTATTTTTTTCAATTTATTATCCATAATTACTAAAAATTCATTCATACTGTCTTTTTAGCAAATAATATGTCAGTTTACTAACTATATTTATTGTTTAGTATTGCCTTCTTAATGATAGAGCCCATGGGTGATGGATGAGGCACATGCCTTGCCGCTTAAGCTAGGGAAAGCGTGTAACCTTGAGCCATCTTTTTCTTTTTTATTTGAATCTCGTATTCTGAAGAAGCTTACTTCTTGAGCCATCTTTTTTTGTTTGTTTGTTTGTTGAATCTCTTTTTTCTTCACTAACCAGAAAAGTAGGTTAATTGAACAGGTGTGAGAATGATTGCCTGCCGAATATTGACTGGGTTCTCTCACTTGCAAAAGCTGCAGTTTTAAGACATGGGGTGAATGGACTTGTAATTGACCCATACAATGAACTTGATCATCAACGTCCTTCAAGCCAGTGAGTAACCTTTTATGCATTTTTTATGGTTGGTGAATCCATATTAATACGCAGTCTCCTGATGATCCCAGGATAACAAAATGTGTAGCTCAATTTTAAAATGCTTCTTGCCGCCTGTTCTTGGTAGTTGCTTGAGGATATATTGTGCTGATACCTTGTATAGGGTGAATTCCTACGTTCTCTTTGCATTTTCTCCTCGCTATATTTGTTTGCTGCTACTATTCTTTTCCTCATACTGCTGCCATCTGATGCACCATTTAAAAGCAATCTTTTGGTAGTCCATTCTACTGAAGGATCTTGACAGGCTAGCAGATTCCAAGAAGTAGAGCAAGGAAATTGAAATTCCAAAAGATTCATGGATTCTTGTCTTTGTTGTGCTTCAAAAATCAGAAGATGTGTTCTTTGAATTTTGAAATGCAAGAGAGAATGATGTGGCCATGAGTGAAAGAAGGGAACTCTTCCCTTTCCTATTGTTGAGAGTGTAAATACGGAAGGTTCTTATATTTTTTTTTGATAAAGTAAAGTTGTATTCCTCAGCAATGAGGGTATGCTGGCAACCATAAAAAAGATTTACATCAGTGACCCAAAAAAGACCAACTCAAGAAATTGCTACTAAACTTATAAAGAAGAGAAAAAATTTAAAATCTGTCCAGCATCCTCTATACCCTCCTCATTACACCAAAAACAGAAGGTCTTCATACAATGCCATTTGATCTTTTGTACTGATTCTGCAGTATTTTCCATACACCTCTTGTTTCTTTCTCTCCAAATAGTCCACCATATACAAGAGGGTATCATGTTCCACCATTTCTTCTGGCTCTTACTCCCCCCTCTTCTCACCCAGCAACTAAGAAGGTCT
>JAJOOE010022160.1:0-21766 GCA_036250405.1 Solanum raphanifolium | reverse complement strand
ATATTTACAAAATTTTACATGCCCAAATTTGAAATAAAATATATAAACATTAAAATCTATAAACTAACTAAAAATATATTAACAAAGTAGATTATAAATAATAGGATAGCTTTTTGAAATTTTGGGAACTGTAAAAGCTACTTTTTAGAAAGTTGAAAAAGTGGGGCCCGGCGCGTGTTGAACAAAACTTTCAACCTATTTGGTTTATATTGCCACGTAAGCCGAAAAGTGGTAAAAAATTAATTAAAAAATAAGTTCAGGGGGGTAATAGGACCTTAGTAAAGGTTAGGTGTGTCTCAGGGATTTTGGGCATAGGCTAGGGGGTACTTATGCATTTTCCCTTTCTTTAGAGATAGTGTCAATGAATTGCGAATGATTTTCTCACATATATATGAATCATGATTTAAAGGAGTTACTCTATCAGGACTTATGATTGGATTAACAGTGTTATTGTGTTTTTCCAAGTATGATGATATGACTATGAATATGAATATGACTAATTCCTTTGGGATTTTACTTAGCATCGAGAGGAATATGAGATAAAGGCTCTCCCGTTAGTAGAGGTTGGGTCTCGATAAGCAATCTCCTTGTCCCTAACTACATGCCCCCATAGAATTGTTTTAAGTGACTAAGTTAGTTGATCCACCTAAGCTAGAAGTTATGGTCCTTACTTTGGCAAGTAGGACATCTCTTTTCGGTATGGGTGTAAGACACTGAATTCCATTTTATAGCTCACATAGTCTATGTCGGTTAATGGTAAATATTCCACAAAAAGAACTAAGTTACGTTAAAAGTCATTTATGAAAGCTTTCATTATTCTTTAAGAATGCATTGACTTTGTTCATGACTTATGATTCTTTAATATGTTGGTCATGCATATCATATTTAAATCCTCATATGATCATGTTTATGTCTTTTTACGCATTTCCCTCATGCTTAGTACATTTCATGTACTAATGCATATTTGTGCTATATTGTTTTATAATATATGGTCCGACACTTCTCCTCCCGAACGTTCTTAGATTGGGATTGCTCAACTTGATCGTGGATTGGTGAGTCCTCATGCTTCAAGGACCCTACCTTTGGTGTTTTAGTATTTTAGTTGTCTTTTAAGTTTCAGTCTTGTACGTGGTGTAAGGGTTACATCCCGATCACTCTTGTGTTGGCTTTAGATGGGATTGTCAAGACATAGTTATGCTTCCGCGGTTATCTTCAAAAACTTTCTTTTATATTATGAGACATCTTACTTAAATTCTTGTATTTTCTATTATATTGTGTTTTATGCATGTCAAGTTGCTTGTGTAGGGCCTCTCAGGGTCTTATACGCCATGTCACGTCTAGGATATACTAACTTGATATTTAGAGCACAAGGTTTTAGGAAAAAAGTCATAGGATGGGTAGAGTCTTGTTCATGAATGTGATATGCACCACATTTATGAATAGGAGTCTATAAGGTGTTTAGGAAACTTCACTTATTTCACTACTCTAAAGTCATGCCACAGAGTTATTCTTTTAAGGGTCCTTCTAACTCTTATCTAAAGTTTTTCAGGATATGTCTCCCCAAAGAGCTTATGTGAGAAGGAATGTAGGTTATAATGTGGAGCTTGAGGTTCTCCAAGTTCTGATTGATCCTTTAGCTGAACAAAAGACTCATGCCCAATTCTGAGTCGCTTTCTAAGTCTTGGCTCAAGCTATGATGGCCCAAGCTAACAGAGAAGTAGTTGCTCCCGTGAACCCAAATGTGGGTACGGAGGCAACAAGGATAAGAGGCTTCACTAGGATGATTTCCCAGAGTTTTATGGGTTGAAAGTTGATGAGGATCATCAAGAGTTCATTCATGAGGTGTATAAGATAGTGGAAATTATAGGAGTGTCACCAGTCAAAAAGTCGGAATTGACTGCTTATCAACTTAAGGGTGTTCCTCAAGTTTAGTTCAAACAATGGATGGAAGAGAGGGTTGTTGATACGAGTCCACTTGATTGGGAGAACTTCAAAGGGGCTTTCCTTGATCATTTCTTTCCTTTTGAGATGATAGAAATAAAGGTGCTTGATTTCATTAATCTTCGCCAAGAAAATATGAGTGTGAAAGAGTATGATTTGAAGCTTACTCAATTGACTAAGTATGCTCCGACTATGGTTGCCAACTCTAGGGCAAGGATGAGTAAGTTTGTGTCGGGTGTGTCCGAAATGGTGGTCAAGGAGTGTCGTACCACCATGTTGATTAAGGAAATGGATATATCTCGTTTAATGATACATGCCCAACAAATTGAAGAGGAAAAGCTACAAGAGAAATCTAAGCAGTCAAAGAGGGAAAGGACTGGTGATGGTGACTTTTCTCATTCTAGGTCCGATGGGCATGGTCGTCCTCAATTCCGGCAAAAGTTTTCTGGTCAAAGATCTTCTAATGCTTCGACTCATAAGTTCAACAAGGATAGGGTGTCTAAGCCCTAAGCCTCAAGGAAGTTCTGGTAATGGATCTTTTACTCCCGCTTGCCAAAGGTGTGGCAAAAGTCACTCGGGAATAATTTTACCTATATATCATGAAAAAACTGTCTTTAAGAGATGAAATAGTTCACACACTCAAATCATAGAATCATATATAATTTGAGGATATAGTATGAAATAACAACTCTCACCCTCACAGATAAATTCATATGCATGCACAAAGAAGAATAGATTTGCTCATTATGTACATCTCTACTAATGTAAGTATGCTCGAATATAATCAAATAGGACTTTAACAACTTCTAATGTATGCTAGGGGATAGGTAAGATAAATATATGATAGCTTACACTTTCCTAAACACTTTTGCACTTTAAGACTTCATATCTATTATTTTCACTTCACTTCATTTTTAGTCTCTCTTCATCAAGTATTTCACAAATCTTTTCCTTTGTTATTTTTTCATATCAACAACATTACATCATTTTCTTCTTCTTTTTTATGTTACATTCTTTCTAGGAGAAATTTTTTATCACAAGTATCTATCATTGGCTACCTTTAACATTCATCTTCAGCTTTAATAAGTTTTATCCACTCGTTCTTTTCATTTTTCAGCTTTAACAATTTTTATCTTAGTCTATGCTACAATGTCCAAGGAAGCAAGATTCAAAAATTAGGGATTCAAACAAACAGGTCAAGGCATATATTTGACTATCAAATGAAAAACTATAAATAAAGGACCAACTAATGGTAATAGTATCTTAACAAACAAAATTTCAAGATATATTAAACAAAGTCTATCATCATCTTCTAAACTGCACAATAATTTTTTATTTTTCTTTAATAACATTCATGTCAAGTTCTAGACTAAGATGACAAAATCGTTCTATTCTAAAATAGATAGGGTGATCACAAACTATAAAATAAGAAAAATCTACGTATAGAGTCACTATCATGAACCTAAGTGTTAGAACATCAGAAAATTTATTTTATAGTCAAGCGTTAACATGAAGGGTATAGTCCTAAATATGTTGATATCAAATCTATCAACCAATATGACTTTTATGAGGTTGGAATTATCAAATCACTGATGTCAGGTCATCTTGACAGAAACTTGACCTTGGTTAAACGTAGCTTCTTTAAAATTCAAAAATCCAACAAAACGATTAAATCATTCCCGAGCACCTCAAAACATGTACCTACCATTTATTCAAGTCACAAATCACCATTCAAATCTAACGAAATTGTCAAAATTGGAATTCAAGCTCGTTAACTAGAATGTTGACTTGGTCAAAGCTCTCAAATTTCAAACCTTCAAAACTATAAAATCTCAACTAATCATCATCCGATCACCTGAGAAGTCGTGTCACCTATTCTTGCCACCTATTCTCGCAAATCATAAATTACTATGAAAATATTACACTAAAAAACAGATTCAAAAGAACAAAATGATCACGCGGATCGTTACAAGAAGACACTTGTCTGATGAAAACAATGCATGTGTTGGTAGAAGACATAAGTTATTTGATACATTATACTTTTTTCTTTGCAGGTAAGATTTTGAGTTCTATATAAGATCGTCTTACTGAAAAAAATACTACACTCAAGTATGAGATACAAGATACTCTCTCTATAGCTTAGTCATATTCTTCTTTCATAGTAGTGCAAGAAATATATCCAAATAATCTTGGTAGAGTTGTTTGAAGGGAGGACACTTGAACTCTTTTGAGATAAGGAAAACATTTTCATCAACAAATTTAAGGAGAAAAGGAGTTGTTGGGTGCATCTCTCCTCTTCTTTATCATTTACATGTAGAAATATCTTTTGTTTTGTCCGACATTGATATTCTTCAATAATTGTGTTTATATCCTACATATTTAATTTTAAAAAATTACTTGAATGGGTGTCTTTTAAAAAATAATTACTTCTTTTAAATATATTTTTATTTATTTTCATCTATAGCAATACTTGGATATTAGAGGTAAAAAAAAATTGTGGAATCAAATAAATTGCAGAAATCAAATAAGAGATTTGTAGAGGCCGAATCTAGCTGTAAAAAAGTTGTTACTATAGTAATGATGATTTTGAGGAATAACCTCCAATAATTAAGTCAAATAATGGAAAAAATAAGGTTGTTCTAGAAATCGAAAAGAAAATCAATTTTTAATGTAACATTTACAATATAATTTTTAATACACAAAAAATATTACAATAGTAAATGTTAGATATTTTGATATGTATAAAGAGGTCTCATGAGTTATTTTATTTATATGCATGATTGTAATTTTTGGTGTAACACCTCGGATTTGGAAAATGCAATTTTGGGCTGGTATCTGTACCAACGGATCCCATCTACGGACCGTAGTAAATTCGACGGACCATAGATGGTAACCGTAGGTAGTAGGAAAATAAAATTTTCAAAACAACTCCCAGTAGTACCCTTTTGATGGTTCAACAGGACGGTCTATCGTTCCTCTTACGGGTCGTAGGTAGGTCTCGTAGGTTTCCCCAGACTTAGTGAAATTTTGAAGCTTAAAGTTGGTTTCAACGGTTGGCATGTTCAGACCGTAGGTAGACCTACGAGACGTACATGAATTTCGCCGATTGTTGGCCAAATTTAGAGTATCTGATCACTTTCTACGGTTGACTAGTATGGTCCCATGGACCTATGGACCGTAAGCCCAACCGTATATGGTGGTCGGCAGTAATTTTTAAAGGGCTTTTTGTTCTTTTCCCTAATTGATTAGTGTCTAAACTATGTCGTTTTAATCCTAATCCTAGACCCTATATGGGTCTTTTAAGCTAACTACTCTAAATCATTCTTCAAATTCCTCAAATCCCTCCAAAGTTCTTCCCCAAAATTTCTCTCTCTAAAGCTTGATGAAGAAGTCTAGGTTTCCAGATCAAGTCTCCAAATTCACCATTGATTGTGAGCTTTTGACATCAAAGTATGATAGCCACACCTGTGGAGTCGTTTCCTCCATAGGGTTCCTAACTACTCCATCTTTACAAGTTAGAATCTCCCATTGAAGTTAGGGTTTTATTCAATTTAATGGGTTCTTTTCAATTATGATCTAATTGATTGTTTTATGGCTTTTTATGCATGAATTGAGATAGTTACATGTTTTTAGGTTGAATTCACTTGAACCCATGCATGATCCATGATTTCCAGATTTTGATCATATATAAAGCTTTTGAATTATGAAAGATGAATTTATGAAGATATGCATGTTCCTTTATGAAATTGATGAAAATGATTAAGGTTGCTTTGAGAGTAAAGCCTCGATGTTGTTGTTGTTGTTGTGAAAGGGTTTCTCACATACTATTCAAAACATGAATGTGAAAGAGTTTTCTCACGTAAAGGATTCATAAGGTTGAAAGATTTTCTCACATAAGTTGAATCAAGATTAAGGAGCTTTACTAATGAAATCTAGCTTAGATTGGCTACTTAATTGTGCCTTTCCATGGATAATAAGACAAGTTAGGATTAATGACTATTTCATGAGATTTATGCTTAGCACCAAGTGGATAAGAGGCGATTTCCCATATCTCATAACTATGTGCCCCATAGGTTTGTCTTAGGTAGACATTAGCTAGTGGATCCACCTAAGCTAGAAGTTTATGGTTCTTAACTAGCCAAGTAAGGACATCTCTTTTTGGTGTGGGATAGACAACGGATTCCATGTTATAGCTCACATGATCTATGTCGGTTAAAGGTAAATCTCCCACAATAATGAACTAACGTTACTTTCTAAAAGTAACTCAAATGTGTTTTAAAGATGTTTAACTTGCATTGACGATGGTTATTACTTATGTTTTCTAACATGTTATTTTATGATTTAGCTTGGCCATTGCATGTCAAGTAAAGTTCTTTTAGCATGATTTCATAACTCTTGTGCATTGCTATCATACTTGGTACATTCCATGTACTAACGCATATTTGTGCCTACATTGTTTCACTAATATAGGGTTCGATGATCCTACCTCCCATACTTGAGGCTGGTGATCCCTTATAGACATTGAAGATTGGTTATTCCTCATGTTCCGAGGACCGAGAATCTTTTATTTCTTTCATGTCTTTTCATTTCGAATGTTGTATGTGATTGTACTAATGTCATTCAACCTGCATCTTTTAATGATGCAGATACAGATTCTTAGGATCCTTAACAAGAGTCCATTCAGATCACTTCATCTACTTGTCAGCTTTCAAGTAAGATCTCCTTGCTTCTGGAGGACTCCAGTTTTATGAGTTGTTAGTAGTAGTTTCATTGAGGAATCGTGGGCCTTGTCCCGACACTCATCTTTGTATAGTAGGGGCATCATAGATAGACAGTTTTGGAGAGTCTTTTAGTTTCAGATGTTTTATTTAAAACTTACGTTTCATACTCAGTATATTCAGAGAGTTTTGAGATGTATTACACTGTTGATTAAGCATTTCTTTTAGTTTGATGTTGGTGTATGCATAAGTTAGTCTTCCGCTTGTATTCAGCCAATATGAGGGTTTGTTTGGGGGTCAGCAATGGTTCTCGAGTGTAGGTCACATCCAGTGTGTAGGCTCGGGGCATGACACTTTCATCCAACTTTAGTGAGACCTCCTTACTTTTAAAGGGCTCTAACTAATCTAGAGCATAAATACATAGCAGATGTTATTAGTAACGTATTCAGATAGCTTTTGGTCTTGTCCTTGTAACCTATCTTCAGTACATTAGAGGCTTCATAGACGAGTAAGATGAGTTTAAGTTTCAGTTTGTTTTGAAAGCATCTAAATTATTTAGTTTTCAGATTTCTAAAAATAAATTTTTTGAGTTTGTATTTTTAAAATTTCTATTGCTTATCTTTTAAAATTATTCACATGATTATTATATCATTTAGTATAGTAGTAGGCTAGACCAATGGTTTTCTTGGAACCAGAAACGGTTCTGAGTGTTGGCCACGTCAGATTGTAGGCTCGAGGTGTGACACTAAACATCATATCCTTCTTCTCTTCTAGGTTTATTCTTTAAATTGTGTATATGTGACATTCTGTAATGAAGGAAAATAATACAATCTATCCAAAAATTGTATTCATTAAAATAATGTAGTACAATACAATACAACACAATAGATTACAATATGATACATAATAAATAGTATTATATGGGTAAAAGCGACTCAAAAATTAATTTTAACAACAACACATTTGAATTTCATATGTGATGTTCTTCCTATTAACTTTTAAGGAAACATAATAAATTTATCTTTCTAATTTCATAAATAATTTGTATTTCATCCTTGTTATACTTTCCGTATAAATTTTCCTTGTTGTCTGACTTTTATTCAAATATATTTTGTCCTAGCGAAACCATGAATCCAAATAAAATATATGAATAAATTTGATTATTTCAAAGTACAGGGATAAATTTTCTATAATTATTTCATATATTTCTTCGATTACATATATATTCTTTTTTTCATGTATAATTCTTGCAATGACTTAATTTTAAAGTGGTGAAATGTAGTTAAACTTCAACTCCATATAAAAATAATAATTGCTAACTATTAATCTTTTTTTAAAATATATATTAAAAATAATTAATAAGCTTGTGATGTTAATATTGAAGTATTAAGTGAAAGTAGTATCATTTAATGTTTTAATAATAGTAAGGGGTCATATTTATCATTCCTTATACTTTTTTGATATATTTGCACTAGTCATCTAAAGAAGCTTTCCATAACTTTCACAATAATTTGAACGTTTTCTACGCGTCAATCCTCATCCTCTAGGAAATTCTAGTTTTTCCCAAGTCCCACACCGAAGATCAAATCAAGAATTAAAAGATATCAATCCTATAAATAACTCTCTCCTTCTAACTATTTGAACAGCGATTTTCAAAGCCGACAGGGGTAAAATTTATTTGCTTGAATAGGATGTTGGACTCATTGTCCCCAACCTAGAACTTCCAAGCTCAAATTCCAATTTTTTTTCTTTCTTTTTTTGAGTTAATTTACAGAGAGGTGGAAGCTTATTCATTAATCTCATCGCTCGCCCAGAGAAAGGTAATAAGCCCTTCCCTTTTAATTTTTTTTTTCGCTTTATTTGTTATTTTTAGATATAATTCGTACTTGTTTTCCTTAAATCAAATATTAAGTAGTCAAGTTATTAGCCTAGTGAATCAATATTTTCATGTGATTATTTGTTTAAGTTCAAATTAGAGCATTTATCGACTCCAATCAGTTTGTATGATATAGGTTAGAAATACATTGAAGTTTCATATATGTCACGACCTGATTTCTCAGGTCATGATGAAACCTACCCCACTAGTAGGTAAGCCTAACCCTTAGCCCAGATCCATAAGAAACGGACTATCAAGCGGAAGTCAACAAAAAAGCATAAAGCATACAATAAGAAAAGAAGGACAATCAACTGAAATACAATACAATGGATCATTCCAAGACCTGACATCAATTGGTAGTAGAGCGTCTAATGCAAAATAAGAGTACAAAGCTTTACAAAACAACAAAATAAATACATGTTGTTTCTAAAAACAATATAAAGACCTAATCCTAGCCAAAACAGATGGATATTGGTAGCTTCGGATGCCAGCAGCTCACCCTAGTCTCCAAAACTCCAAGTTGTTTTGCATGACTCCAAATCAACGGCGATAACTGAAACTGTAATCTCAAAGCCGATCATAAGCGCTCCAAATCCACTGCACATGAGCTATCCACTTCTGAAACGCCTCCAAATACCTCCACGCTCAAAATGAAGCTTTCCGCACTTCCACGAACAATCCCACATGTAGACACGATCACCACAAACCTCAAGCACTTCGAACCACTCAAAACATATCCCCATATCTCCAAATATTGCCAAAACAACCATTCGGATAAAGATGGTGTATGAATGGTCTTATTTAAAAGACCAGTCCCAAAAACTCTTCGTGGTCGCGGAGCACAAGGCTAGTGATCACGGCCCACTCACGCGCACAACATCGCGAACGCACTTGTTGACCATTCACAAGTGCTCTGAATGTCAAAGTGATCCGAACATTTCACCGGATCGGAGCACAAGGTTTAGAATGGTTCTAGGATGTCTCAACCACTTCTAGTAGAGTCTTGTTCATAAATGTGAAGCGCGCCACATTTATGAATAAGAGTCTATTGGATGCTTAGCAAATCTCACTTCTTCATTCTCTAAGTTGTGCCATAGAGTTTAACTCTATAAGATCTCTCTCTCTCCTACTCCTTATCCGATGGTATTTAGCATATGCCTACTCGAAGGGATCATGCTACAAGGAACGAGAGAGAAAAAGTTGGTTGTGATGCCAATTATGGCTATGTGACTAGATAGACTTGATATGATAGACTTTGATGTTGTCTTTGGTATAAATAGGTTGCATTAAGGTTATGTGTGTTTGATGGTAGAACCCGACTTAGTCATGTCAGGATTCCCCCGAAGCCGTCGGCTGTCGGTAGACTGCTCAAGTTGCTCCCGCAGCGAGAATGGGTCTTTGTGTGTCGGCCGGGAGACGGACTGGAACGGTTCCTTCGGGGGCCTTCCCCAAGCGTCGAACAGCCAACTCAAAACTGGTACAGACAAGGGGAATCCGGCGGTTTAATTAAAACAAAGCATTGCGATGGTCCCAACGGATTTTTACGCAATGTGATTTCTGCCCAGTGCTCTGAATGTCAAAGTGAATAAATTCAACCAAGCGCGGGTAAACGGCGGGAGTAACTATGTTTCTCTTAAGGTAGCCAAATGTCTCGTCATCTAATTAGTGACGTGCATGAATGGATTAACGAGATTCCCATTGTCCGTGTCTACTATCTAATGAAACCACAATCAAGGGAACGGGCTTCGCAGAATCAGCGGGGAAAGAAGACCCTGTTGAGCTTGACTATAGTCTGACTTTGTGAAATGACTTGAGAGGTGTAGTATAAGTGGGAGCCGAAAGGAGAAAGTGAAATACCACTATTTTTAACGTTATTTTACTTATTTCGTGAATCGGAAGCGGGGCACTGCCCCTCTTTTTAGACCCAAGGCTCGCTTCGCGGACCGATCCAAGTGGAAGACATTATCAGGTGGGGAGTTTGGCTGGGGTGGCACATCTGTTAAAAGAGAACGCAGGTGTCCTAAGATGAGTTCAATGAAAATGGAAATCTCATGTTGAACAGAAGGGTAAAAACTCGTCTGATTCTGATTTCAGTACGAATACGAACCATGAAAGTGTAGCCTAACGATCCCTTAGACCTTCAGAATTCGAAGTTAGAGGTGTCAGAAAAGTTACCACAGGGATAACTGGCTTGTGGCGGCTAAGCGTTCATAGCGACATTGCTTTTTGACCCTTCGATGTCGGCTCTTCCTATCATTGTGAAGTAGAATTCACCAAGTGTTGGATTGTTCACCCACCAATAGGGAACGTGAGTTGGGTTTAGACCG
The DNA here is from genome assembly GCA_036250405.1 of Solanum raphanifolium. NCBI lineage: Eukaryota > Viridiplantae > Streptophyta > Magnoliopsida > Solanales > Solanaceae > Solanum > Solanum raphanifolium. Next base: position 10,904 of record JAJOOE010022160.1, on the reverse strand, counting down.
TCGTGAGACAGGTTAGTTTTACCCTACTGATGACAGTGTCGCAATAGTAATTCAACCTAGTATGAGAGGAACCGTTGATTCACACAATTGGTCATCGCGCTTGGTTAAAAAGCCAGTGACGCGAAGCTACTGTGTGCTGGATTATGACTGAACGCCTCTAAGTTAGAATTCGGCCTAGAAGTGACACATGCACCCGCCATCTGCTTTTCGACCCGCAGTAGGAGGTTTTGGAACCCAAGGGTACGTGTCGTTGGCTAAGTCGTCGTGACGGAAGCGTCACGATGACCGCCTTGAAGTACAATTTCCATTGAGCAGCGGGTAGAATCCTTTGCAGACTACTTAAATACGCGATGGGGTATTGTAAGTGGTAGACTGGCCTTGCTGCCACGATCCACTAAGATTCATCCCTTTGTTGCTCTAATTCGTCCCCCCCACCTTCCCCTCCCCCAACCTCAAATCCAATCATTTCTAACTTTTCAAATGGGAGGTTTAGTTCAAGTCTCACGTGAGTAAAAAATTGTAGAAAAGAATCAATAGACTCTTAATTTAACATAAAAGAAAGAGTTGACCTCATATAAGAATATGATTGTAGAAATAATCAAGTAAAGTACAAATAACTTTAAATGAAAGGGTCCAGGTAAAATGGAATAATAATTCTTTTATTATTTTGAGACTGTGTCATAATTGTTTCTTTGGAATATTTGTCCTTAAGTTTCTTCTCGTTCTCTTTAAATTACTAAAATCTAGCGGCATTAGTGCAGATTTAGCTAAAAACATAACATAATAAAAGTAAATAATTCATATAGATGATATCAACTAGACAAGATAAGTGTGGCATTTAAAAAGTCTTTAATTTTCATTAGAAGGCAATAATTAAAAGGCATAGTGGCAACCCTCTAATTACCCTTTTTAGTGATAGTTTTAAGAATATTACCAAACATCATCACACGACTACAACGAGCCACTAAGATCACAAACACCAACACAAGGAGAACAAGCCAATAAAAGACCTATAGGGAGCAGATCATAATTACGAGGGCGGTAAAACATAACCTAAAGCATCTAAGGTCCAACCTAGTTTAAGGCCACAAAGTACCAATTCTAACAAGGATAAAGAAGATCATTTACACCAAAAGCGAAGCTAGAAGCCTAAACTAAGGATCCCATCACACACATTAAGCCCAAGGCTCCTATGGAATAACAAGAGGAAACCTAAATACCTGGAAAATGCAATCCAAATTTACATGAAATCTATACTAGGCATTATCTAAGAAGTTCATAATGAAGCTCAATCAAGAAAGTAGACTAAAGCCTACCTCAAAGCCGATCACAAGCTCTCTGAATCTATCGCACATGAGATATCCACTTTATAAATACCTCCAAACACCTTCATGCTATCAAATTATCAATTACAACATCATTACAGATGTTTACATACTAAATCACAACAATTAAAAACAAACCAAAAAATCGAGTCAAAACAGGAATGTGGGACCCGTGCTAGGAATCCCAAAAATACTCTGTCAAAAAGTCTAAACAACTAACCAATTTTATGCCCCGAAACGGGGCTCAATTCCATGCTTGGAACAACCCAAATTACCATATGCATCAAAGTCACCAATTTAAGAAGACAAAAGAGAGGTGATGCCCTTTTAGGGCAGAATATACCTCAAATAGAGAGCCCCGACACTTCCCACACTGTAACACCTCAGTATTTGAAAGAGCTAAAATTAGAAAGAACTAACTTGGAAATAGCAAAATCTGAAATTGTTGCAAGTTATGCATAAGTTATGAGTCTAGGGTCAATTTCAATTGACCATAACTTTCAGTACATGATGAATTAAGTGGTCCATAAGATATTAAATGAAAGGTCCTGGAATCCTCTTTCCAACGCCACTGAATTTTCTAATTTTGAGCTTGTATGAGGGAGAGAAGCCCCTTTGAAGTTGGGCTGTCCGTTTAAGGAAAGTTACCCGGATTTATGAGGGGTATTTTGGTCTTTTCCTTACCCTATCAGATCTATTTCGTTTTTAGTAACTAATTAGGGGTCTAAACTGATTTGGTTCAGTTTACACAATCATAATTCACGCTAGGGTTTTGGAAAAGAGTTCAAGAAGAGAAAAGAGGAGAAAGGTCAAGATTTCGTCACGTTATTGAGATTTCTTGCGAATTTTCGTCAAGGGTTAAATCTCTAAGAGGTATGTGAGTTCTCATAGTCTTGGGTTCGTTCACCCACACGCCAGTCATGTTATTTTCGCAAAATTTCATTCTCAAAGTTGAAGGATTTGATGTTCTTAAGTTTTAGCCATAATTGGAAGTTTTTGAGTTCTTGAGGTATGAGTTTTTGCAAACAAGTTGAGTTCCTTGATAGATTTTAGTGTGGGTTCATTGAAGTCATTCTGGGTCTGTGAATTTTTGAAAATTTGGTTGAGAGACTGTTTGGGTGTGAGTTGAGTCGAGTTTAGGAGGAAAGGAAAAGATCGGGTAGATAATTGCACCTAGGTCCGCGTCGCAAAGGCTCTTAGAATTTCAGTCCCTAGATAATTATCCCCTCTCCGCGTCGTGGAGAGGATATGGAGTCCTCGACCTCAAAAATAATTACGCTACCAAAAATTTAATAACATCGCTGCGTCGCGGAGGTGATACAGAGTCCTCTGCCTCCAAAATATTTACGCGAACAAAAAAATTAAATTCTCTATCTGTGTCGCGCCGGTGTTCTTTAACTTGAGGCTTTCCTCGTTCTAATGAACAACTATCTTAACCTTCCTAAATTATTGAGAGGTCGTACATTCCAAAGTATAACCCTTGAATTCATAATTCAATATCAAGGTAGAGTTAAGAGTCAAGTATTGACAGTTCTTCGAGGCATTTCAACAAGACTTTTTACAAATTGTTTTTGAACTTGTTTTAAGACTTGAGCATTGAGTTTGAGGAAGAGTAGAGTTGAGTTCATTTTCTTAAAATGATATATGGGAACCAAGTATTCCCAAGAGTAAATGTTTTCACATTTAAGATGAAATAAACCACCGATTTCCAAAAGAGTTTTCATGAGCAGTTTTAGTACCATTTTTTAAGATAAAGATCTTGAGTAATAATATCAAACCACAGAAAAAGTTATGTTTTTAAACATATGAGCTAGTTACATTTTGGGAGTACGATTGAGTACTGATATGGGGACGTGTTCAAATAACTCAAAGTCTCCATAAACCATGTAGCCAACGTGGGTAGAAAGGGGTCATACTTTTTAGATGATTCCTTAATAATTTTAAGCATAAACTAGTGGATCCACTTGTACTAGGTTCTATACCTCGGCAAATTATAGGACAGTTCTGGCAGCGTAGGCTAGACGTTGTATCATCACATTGCTCATAGTGATGGTTGTTGGTTAGAAAAACTCTCACAGACTTATTTTGTATCTTTATATATACAAACAGAGTTTACATTGTATTTTCTAATACACTGAGTTTTTATCTACTGTTTAAAACTTTTCTTTATACTGCATATTTATTACTACTTTATATTTAAATAAGTTGAGTTGAGACGAGGTAAGTGTTTATTTTAGTTCTAGTTCAAGCTTATGTCTTGTTTAGATTTCCCCTTACATGCTCGTACATTCAATGTATTAATGCCATTTGGCCTGCATCATTTTATGATGCAGTTACGGGAAACTAGGATCAGCATCAAGCGCTTCGTTGATCCAGTTGAGCTTCAAAGGTTTTGGTGAGGCTCCTTGCTTCTGGAGGATCCATTTTATAATTTTTTTTTTGTCATTTCAGTTTGTTAGGATGATCGAGGGTCTTGTCCCGACATCCCTCATAGTATTAGAGGCTTCATAGATAGATAGACGTTAGTTCATGAATCTTTTTATTTTCGTTCCGTTTATGTTGAGACTTGAGTTGCCACTTTGGCTAGTTGAATGTTTATTTCTAAAACATTCTAAGTTATCATTGGAGTTATAGTTACTTTTAAAGTGATTTTACTATGAGTAAGTCTTCCGCAGAGAATTAAGCGAGGTCAAGGGTTCGCTTGGGGTCAACAATGGTTCTCGAGTGTCAATCGCATCCAGGGTGTAGGCTCGGGGAGTGACAAACTCCAACGCATATCCACGAAGATTTCGGACATCCATAACTTTGAATCACCTCAATCACAGCTTCAAAGCGCAAGATATCGCATTTTGAAGTTGGGGATGAAAGCTGAAAATCGCAGGGGATTGATCTTAAAAGGTCTGAAAATTATTCATTGTTATCACAAGCCTCTTGGGACATGTCGCAATGGAGAAAAAGTCAATTTTCAGAATTTGTTCATCACTATTGCGAGGACAAGGGTCACGATCACAATGAACAAAAAGGTAGGCACTTGAAAAGCCAATATAAAAACCGAGCTATAAACCAGAGGGTGCAATCAATAAACATTCATCTTTAAAAATAAAAGAAGAATTCATCTTTACAAATAAAAAGGCATACTGGTGATAGGCAATGCACATTAATGAATAGGATGCAATAGAACCATCATCAACCATATGTAACCAAGTGTATAGACCTACCTCCTTGTTATGCGGGTAAGGTAGGACCCATGCAGCTCCAAAACACACAAACCTCCACAAAACCCAAACGAACTACCAAGTGACCGAATTGTCAGTCCCAGCAACTCATAAATGACTTGGGGTCACTACAGGAAAGTTCTAAATGCTGAAGAGATCGGAGAACAACTAAAATGACCTAAAGGGTCATTACAATTTCTACTACTAAAAGGACTTTCATCTGCAAAAGTAGAATGATAGACACAGCCTGAAGGCACAAAAGTATGAGGATACTGGGTAGTGACACAAATGATCTACATGCTATATATTCTCCAGCACCTCAAAATACATTCATTTATACCCGATGATCATGAAATAATATAGCCTCATTTTCCTCATCCACACCTACAACTATGGCATCTACATCTCCTGGTGGTATTGGTTTCCCATATGCACTTCCTTCCTTTTTATCCATACCGCTTGTTCAATCCAATCCTAGGCAGTTCTCTAAATTTGTATCTAGTTTATCATCCTTTTCAATGCCAAACAATGGATCTACTTTGGTTTCATGTGTTCCAATGGATCCTGGACAAAAAATGACATCTTTTTTGCTAGAATTACTTAGTATGAATGTTACTTCGTCTCTAGTTAATGATAAAACAAATTCAATTGAGCCAATAGGTGTATCATTCACCAAGTAGTCGTATCTCCCATGATGATTGAGAAACAGTTAAGATCGAGGCGGTCCTCTCTATCTCTGTGACTTCAAACCGCAAATATCAATGCAAAGTTTGTTCTAGCACCAATAATTGAACATATGCCGTTACATAGTACTGAAGAAACCCCAGAGTCATTTTTGATACTCACAACTAAAACTTTGCAGGTATCTATATCCTCTAATCATTCAACAGGTCAATATGCTTAGGGAAAAGATTAGGTGTATCGAGGCTCTCATAGGCACATAGGCCATTCACCAGGAAGAGCAACTGTGGAAGATGGAGTTGCTTTATATACACGTAAAATCTCAAGATATTATGAGGTGAGAAGAGGAGATGGGAATCCCCGTGTCATAAGAAGATTTAAGGAGCATTTTTATTTCAAGGAAATAAATGAAAAGTTCAATAAGAAAGATGTTTGGGACATTATCTGAAATAATAGCAAATTCAAAGTGAATAATGAAAATTGGGATAACAAAGAGATGAATGATGACGATGTTAATGTTGAATCCAGAGAACTACATGTAAAATATAATAGGAAGCATGTTTACTGTAAGGATGACTTCTTTCATTTTCTTTCTTATGGTGCACCAGATCATGAATATGCAAAAATGTCACTCTCTGAATAGAGGAAAAAGATGATGAGACATTCGGAGTTGAGAAACATAACTCATTCAGAGAGAATCTCATCGCTTTTTTACTTTGTCACAACTCAAAATAGCTCATCATCTTTTCTCCTTTGTTCAGAGAGCGCCACTTTTCCAGGTTTATGATCAGGTGAACCATAAAAAAGAAAATCAAAGAAGTCAATATTATAGTAAACATGTTTCCAATTATCTTTTACATGTATTTCTCCGGACTCACCTTTAAGATCATCATTATCCATCTCTTTTTCATCTTCATTTCCATCATCCTCTTTGGCCTTGTTATTTTTGCTGAAAAATCTCAAACATATTTCTTATTGAACTATTCATTTATTTCTTAAAAATCGAAATATTCCTTAAATCTTCTTATGATAGGGGAATTTCAATTTTATTTTCCCACTACATTATTTATATAGCGTTCATCTGTATATAAAGCAACTTTATTTTCCACATTTGCCCTCCCTAGTAAATGGCCTATGTGCCGATAAGGGCCTTGATGCTCTTGATCTCTTCCTCGAGCAGACTGGCCTTTATAATTATGAGATGATATAGATACCTACAAATTTTTAGTTATGGATTTTAGCAATGACTCTGGGTTTCTTAAGTGTTGTCTAATGGCACAGGTTCCATTACCGGTGCTAGAGAAGTCTTTGCATCGATATTTGTGATCTATAGTGATGAGAGGATTGCATCAGTCCTGAGAGATCCTCAATTCTCATGGGAGATAGTTTTTACTGATTGCTGAATGATACATGATAAATGCTCAACTACACCTCATCCAATACAAGGTGTAGGCGATCGTAATCTAGTATAAAACTCAACGAAGAGTTAAGGTCGAATCCACAGGGAGCGGTACAAGTTCGAATTTAGTTACGAAGTTACAAATGTGGTCTAATCGGTTATAGGAATAGAAATTATCGCAAACATTTAGCTAAATCGAAAGGGTGACGATAAATGTTAAACGGGGGGATTGGTTTGTCAATTAGAAACTAAAACAATTATGAAAGTAGGGGAATCAACAATGTAGAGAGGAATTCTCAGGATGTGATCGATTATAGACTAATTTCGTTGTATAGGTAATTGAAATTTACTAACGATTGCTAAATCTCAGTAGGTGGGCTAGACTATAGATGCAATAGCTTTCTCTCGAACAACTATTATGATTCAAGCGAGTTATCTCGACCATCGACAAGCTTAACAATATAAACAACCCAAAACCTTAATTTATCTACTCTCTTGAGCTAGATAAGTAGAATCGAGTTTAGGATTCACTCTCTCGAGCTGAACCCACATCAACCCAATAACTACAATCATTAATCGAAAACCTTGGTTCTTAAACTTCTTTCTCAAGCAACCCCAAAACTCTAAGTTAGAATTGCATTTGCAACTACAATTCATAGATTAATACACACCTATCAATTAAACCCACTTCAATTAAGCATTTAAAACAGTAAACAACAATACCCATAATCTAATTAATCCAATAATCACATGATCACACCCCCAGAATTGGAGTTTTAGCTACACATCATAAAAATAGAGAAACAATTACCAACTATATTAGACATGAGTTGGGCAATAGTTTCCAAGTCTCTACAATGCTTCAAATTGAATTAATTCAAAAACCCAATTGCAATTTCTCAAAACCAAGTCTCAAATGCTTCAAAGTCTACAATGGAAACTCAAAAACTCAGAGAAAACTAAAATTCTCAAAACCTTCGAAATCAGAACTGTTCCCTCTTCTTTTTAAATTTCAATTTATTGTTTCCTAAATTTTGGCCTTCATGGCCAATAGGCGAAGTAAGTCGGGCATCGCCAACCCGGACGGCGATCAGCCCTTTGCTCCAGTCCATCGTCGGGTTGCATTGGCTATTAGTCCTCAGGGTTCTGTGACTTTAGGCGATCGAGGTCAATGTCACCAAGTCATTCGGCAGTCCACCGACTGCCCATTTCTGTAGCCAAGTAGGTTCTTCCCCAGGGTCGGCACGCTCAAACTTTAGGCGAGCTAAAGAGTCACTCAGTGGCTCACCGAGTGGTCTTAGCAATCACTAGGATTGCCTTCCTTCAACTTCTTCAGCTTGTTCGCTCATTTTTACCCAGTAATGTCTTTGTCTTGCTCCTTAGCCTTCATAGCTGCAAATCAACACTTTAACATCAGTTTAGAGCATAAATTAGGCATTTCAGGAGACTTAAACTCTGAAAACAAAGCCCTAAATGAGTCAAAATCTTGGACTCATCAATTGCCCTAACTTAAACTTTTATTTGTCCTCAAGTAAAACTCAAGATCAATTAGTTCAACAAGGATGTCTACAAACAATGTTGCTCAAGACTCAACACAAATGCACACAAAAGGTTCAAACTACACAGACAATGCTCAATTGTGCACTCTAAGTTTCAAATTGTGACTCACCATTATCAAGTATACTCAAGCTCACAATGCTTAGCTTCAAACGCAAGTTCAAGTTCAACAAAAGTATTCAAATGCCCTCACAACAAAGATGATTTCATACTCACACAAAATTCCTCATCAATTTAAGATACCGAAATAAATACAACTCTCACACTCACAAAGATGAACACATGCATGACTCCACCCATATTCTTGCCCTTATTTTCCAATCAACCTTCTTTTCAGCTTACTAAAGATCATGAAGGTCTTTTTAAGGCATGTAATGGGGCTGAGTGTAAAGGTATGACATTTTGTTTTAGTGGCTTTTACCTTCATGAAGCATGACCTAAAAAACATTGTTTCTCCTTCTCTTTCACATTCAAATATGTTGACAATCCACCCCATTATTCAACTAAACATGTCTTATCGGATACCTCATATCTTCTGCTTCTTTCACAACACTTTTTTTTCATTCTTTTCCATTTTCACCCTTTTTCTTCTCTTTTTCTCTCTTTTCTCTCTTTTTTTTATATATGGAGGGGTTCCGTCTTTTTTTCAAAACAATCCATCAATGGGGGATTTTTCACACTTCTTGACTTTCCTCCTTTTTCACCACACCCCCAACTTAGGCTTTTGGCCTAAGTTGGCTATTCAAACGAACCAAGATTTCATGAAGGTTATGGGTAAAGGGATAAAGAGGTCAAAGTTGTTCAAGTTTATTCCAAAGAAAAGGATAGGCTCAAAAGGTGTCAAGCAAGGCTCACACTTCTCACAAGGTGTCCACAAAGAGGTATATTATCAATTCGGTTCACTCTTCAAAACTTTTGCCTAAGAGATCATTTCAATTGCTTGCTTCAATCAATCAATCAAACCAACATGGCAAATTCTAGGTGTCATCAAGCACAATATTTAAGACAACCTCACCAAACATGGCATTCGATACAATTATCAAATAATACTCCACACTTTCTAGCTAGCGTGCAATGTTCATCACAAGAGACTTAATCGACAACCGGCTAGTCACAACGAGATCCTAAAAGTTCACATATGGCCTATGTAACTCAGTTTGCTTCATCATAGCCGCATATTCATTTCGTTCAATTGAGAGCACTATTCAAGTCATCGGTATTGACCACAACCGACACTCAAATTTACAAAAGAAAAACTACAATCACACACAAAAGAGGTGGCAAATATTTTTTTTAAATCGGTTCAAAACTATTTTCATATTAAAAACAATGGACCAAGATTGATCATCAACCAAGATATATATAAACACAAATAAGATCCAATCATACACAGAACCAAAACCAACAACAAACCAATATTCATAAAAATAGCCCAATAGAGGTAGGTATGGAAATACCTCACCCCGCCAATAAAAATAAGTAGTTATCCTCAAATGCAAATAAAAACAAAAACAGTCTAAAAAGTAACAGAAAAGGAGGCCAAAAGTCATCCTGTCAGGCTAAGCATGGGTGAAATCTGCATGTCGGCAACTCCCTCTGTCTGGGCATCAGTGCCCAGTATATCAGCATCCTTGGCTCCTCTAGAGCCCACCATAGAAGTGACCCGGAGTGATGCATGCCTAGCTGTCTCGAACATGGCACCATTTAAGTCTGCCAAATCTTCATACACAGTCTATTCTCTAACACTAAGCTGTTATGTATCTGTATCTGCCTCGGACTCAACGTCAGCATCATCGGCCCTAGTATCATCTCCGATCGTAGTAGCCAAAAAAATCTCAGAACTGGCCGGAACATCAACAATCGGCATCTCAGGAATCTCCATAGTACCAAAGAACATAGATAAATCAGTGGACTTCAGCTCGTCCACATCTCTGCGCAGCCCAACAACATCGGCCTTCAAGGTCGTCATAACAACAGTACCCCCTGGCTCTTCTCACACTCTTCAACCCTCACCGTAAGGGCATCCAATGCCAGATTGTGGCCCTCAATCATTGATCTATGATTTCTTAACTCAGCCGTAATAGGAGCTAGGGCGGCAGCAATCGCCTGCTCTATCAACCCAGGCATGGCGGCCTCTAATTGGGAGGCACGCACATCAGTAGGTTGGGCCAGATGGCCCATTTTATAGAGCATGACCTGGGTGATAGGGGTTCAGGAGGCAGTAGCAGCAGCAACAGAACTAGTGGAAGGGGGTGCAACAGAAGTACTAGGAGTCTCAGAACAGAAAGGTCAGATGAACCTGAGGGACCACTGGCCTGAGGAGGCATGATTGCCTTAGTCGGCAACATATACACGTCGACCTCCGGGGATGTATCCACTGGTGCTGCCCTCCTCCTGTCGGTCTTATCCCGCATATACTCGGCCTCAATACATCGGATGTCAGTAGAAAAGGTAGGTGTCACCTCCACATCTGTCTTCTCATCTTTCGGAACACGGGCCCGTCTGCACAAATCAACTACACCTCATCCAATACTAGGTGTAGGTGATCGTAATATAGTATAACACCCAACGAAAAGTGAGGGCCGAACCCACAGGGAGCAATACAAGTTTGAATTCAGGTATGAAGTTACAAATATGGTCTAATCGGTTATAGGAATAGAAATTATCGCAAACATTTAGCTAAATCGAAAGGGTGACAACAAATGTGAGATGGGGGGGGGGGGGGGG